>JAYKAV010000001.1:6974622-7036677 GCA_035582835.1 Phoebastria nigripes
AAAAAAAAAAAACCCACCACCACACACACAAAAAAAAACCCCACCAAAAAACCCCACCAAACACACAACTTCGGTGCATAGTATCCTCTAAAGCTCTGCAATACCCTGCTCTTCAGTATCAAAAGCAGATCAAACTTTTCAGATAAACATCACATTTGGTTGTTTTTCTAGCCTATAAATCACAGCTGCTCTTTTAGCTCATGAATCAGGTATTTTCAGTATGGAAAATATGACAATCTGAAAGAGTCATTTTTTGTCTTAACCTCAATCCTCCACAACCTCAAGCAGCACAGAGATAACGCTTTTTGTCCTGGAGGGCCCAAAGAATATCCATGTCACATGTACCCAAACATCACGAGCCACAAAACACTAACACCCTACAGCTAACTTAAAGCTTCTAGTACAAAACCCAGAAGCCACAAACTGCAAGTGCCCGTGACCATATCTCACAAGAGGAAACTTGGTCTCGAATTTCAGCAATCTACCAAGACCCAAGACAACATTTAGTCGTGGAAATAACTTGTTCACCTTGAACAAGAAACTCTAGAGGAGACAGCTTAGTATTTAGTATTCATCAAAGATACTAATTTTGCATCCAGCCAGAAAGCCCACTTTTTTTTTCTGGGGGTGTCAGCTCAAAGTCTCTTACACAGGCTGAGCACTGGCTTATGAGTAGTAAAACAGCTTTTATACATTCCTCTTCCACTTAAACATCATTATGTACTTTCTTGCAACTTCACCGTGATCAAAGTCCTCACAAAACAGCAAAACAAAATGACAAACAGGAGGTACACTTAGAACTCCAGTTGTACTGGCAAAATACACATTATCATTTACATTTCATTTCAGATCAGTTTGTCCGAAAAGTAACCACTATAAATCATATTATGTTCATTTTGGCAGGAAAAAAAGATAAGATACACAAAAAAAGCAGAGCAAATGAGTTTCCATCTCTGTCACAAAGTAAGAACAGACTATTTCTGTTAGCAAAGATACAGCAACTAAAGACAAAAGTAAGGAATTAACATTTTCTGTCACACTGGCAACAGCCAGTAGCATCAGAAGGTGTACGGTTAGGAGCCAGGCTTCTCTGCAAAATACTGGAGAGATCACACACAAAAGTCAAATCAGTGTCAGCTGCTTCCTGTGTCTTAACACTGAACCCCTCAGCACAGTCCTTGAGTCACAGCTGGAACAGGAACTTCACTTACCTCCATTTTATCTCAGCAACAGGTCACCCATTTTATTGCTGGGTGGACACTGTGATATTCTTGTACTTCCAATCTTTTCACTCACCTGTCAGTCCACTCCTTATCACCTATAGCTAATATTTCAACACTGTACTGATAATTGAGACTGCAGGTGTCACCACTTGATCTAAAAGCATCTGTGTGTGGCTCAGTTAAAAATTCACTGAAGTGTCCCAGTACTTTCCACAGTTGATACTGGAAAAGAGAAGCAGGACACCTTACAGAACACACATTTGTTTTCATATAGAAAGAACCGGTGCCAACTGAAGTTAGTTCTCACTTTCCTGGAGCACTCAACTGGTATCAACAGGACTATTCACGAATTTGAAGTGTAGTACATTCTTAAAGCATTTGCTGAAGACAAACATTCATATACCAGTTTCTTTGTTTTTTAGTTGAAGTTCTCAACTAAATGATTTTGCTGTGTATGACAATGACAGGCAAAACACAACAGTGGGGGAATTGGGTTTCTCTTTGTGTGTCATTTTCTAATACTGTTAGAGAGTTGCTTCATAATACAATTACATTTACCTATCAACTTTCAGATGAATTTTTTGTGCTGTCAGGTTCCTACAGGAAGTCTTTGGGCATCCTTTTTTCTTCTATTACACCACACAGAAGATGCTCACTTCTCCCTCCCCAGTTATCTTCTAAGTTTACGAAGTCCTCTTCCAGACCTTCTTTTTTCATGTTGACCACAGATAGCTCACCCTTGCTGTACTAGCAAGATCTGGATGTACCTACAGGCGGGAGATCATACTCCTGGTGTAATACTTAATCCTACTTTCTCACTGCGGCTCAGTACCTCAACTTGCTGCGGTAACAACAGCTATCAAAATGGAAAACCCACCAGGGCACAGAACCTGTTTTCCTATTTAGCTCAAGGATTACCCAATTCATACAACAGTTTTAGTAATTATCATAAACCAGTTTTACCCCAAACTGTCAGCTCTAGCAAGAGTATGTCCAAGGTGGGGGAACTTCCCCAAACTTATTTGGGCACAGTATTTAGCTGACTTAATTTGAAGCTGCTTTTCCCTTCAAAACATGCACGCCTACTCAGCAAACCGTAACCACAGCTGACTCAGAGGAGGAGGAGGAGGACAGGCTCCTCAGCTTTTTTCTTCCTGTACAAGAGAAAAACAAGAGGGCACAGCATTCATTGCCTCCCTCCTTCCTCCCAATCACAGCCAGCTCAAACAGCACTGGCTCATAAATAGAGCCAGGAGAAACCTCTTTCTGGGATACAAGCGACAACAAAACCTCTGGTCTAATGGCAAACAAGCATCCTCAGTTCAAGCTTGGGGAGGCTATGGGTTTAAAAAGCTGTGTGGAAAGCCAAACTCCATGTCATTCCTCTTCCCACACACACACACACAAAGGGCAGAAACAGGCCACCGTCTCCTTTCCCCCTTTCGAGGTGCCTCACGCTGACACGCTTGCTGAGACTAGGTTGCAGCGCCTGGAGCAGCTTAAAACAGACACAGGCCCTCGGAAAGGCGGGAGAGAGAGGCACCGAGTTACCCTCCCTAATCACCACTTTTAAAAAGCACACACTCCCTGTCTCCTCAGCACTTCGTTTGCTTCACCCCTTTTGTTGTTGCTGTTTGTTCTCATGACTTTGAGTACAGAAAGAGCCAGCCTGCTATAACCACACCCTGAAATGAAAAAATTCATAAACACAGACTGATTTACATGCATGCATTTCTTTGAAAAACACATCCTTGGCACATAAACATCCTCTGGTACAGGAAAACACCACCTCTACTCAGAGAGCTGCAGCACGGTCAACCCAACTTCTCAGCTGGTCACCTGGAGCAGAAATCACACTTCCAGCTTCCCAGTAACTTGGGCAAGAATCCTCACCAGGTATGTGTGAAAGTGGCAACTCTGGGGAGACATCACAAGCCTTTTAGAGGCAACACTCGCCGATCTTTATGCAAAGAAACTGTCATCTCAAAAAAGTGCAAGAAAGAAAAAAAAAAAAACATACAACAAATATAAACACAGAAACCTGTTCTCCGAAGCATTAAACAGACTTTCAGTCAACAACATAATGACTTTCCTTTCTAAAGAATCAAGATTGCAAATGAAGCACAGAACACAGCTTTTTCTGAGGATATGGAAGTGTTTTCTGCGTACCAGATTTCAAAACACTCCGGAGATGGCCACTTCTCATGTCAGAAAGGGGAAAGTRGAAACACAGATAGGACATGGTACCGCGTAATTTCAGGCCATCAAAACAAGCAGGAGCGAGGAACCGTTCCTGCAGACTCTGTCTCGTCGCTCCCTCACTCTTAATCCCTTGCATTAAACCAGACCAAAGTCCATGAACAAGATTTCCAGGTGTTTCTTTAATTATTGAATGGACTCAGGAAAAGCACCTTACAAAGCTTTGATGCCTCTGTCACATCGGACTCATTCCTCAGTGCAGCTGATCATTTGCCGCAATGCTGTACACTGGACACACAAGTTTTTGAACTGACCACCTCATGACAGGACCAATTTACAAAACAGAGTGATAAAAACTTACTCACATGCAGTCAATACTTTCATGCTTCTGGAAAGTCGCTAGAAGCTTACTTTTCCTAGCACTTTTGACTTTGCAGTGCTTTAAAATCCACATAACAAATACAACAGAAGCACGCTGTTCCTGTATGGGGTGCAAATTCATTTCAACCCCACTTGGCCACACTTCTAAAGGATTCTTGGATTTTAATAACCACCGAAAAATTAACTGCTACTACTTACAGCTACACTTAGATCACGGTATAGAGAAGGGTAAGTAGCACAGCCCTCTGCTCAGGGGCTACACAAGAAGGATTTGCATAGAGGAACTTGTCATTGCAAGACAATGAGACACTGTCAGGCTGCAATAAAGCACCCATTTGGTCATATACTTAGCTCCCAAGCCACAATAAATAACTTATTTCAGCAGCACAAGGTTGCACATTATCACCAATGCACTATCTTAAGGGTTTTCTTCCAAATTCTTAAACATGGTTAAGTTCTTTCAGCCAAAGCACAACATCAGGGCAACCAGCTGATTTGGGGGGGGGGGGGGAAGTCCAGCTTAATCAATTTGCCTTTTCCAAAACTGTACTTTAGTTTAACAACCACCACTAATGCTGCTACAGTTAAAAATTTGCATTATGAACCCTATTTTGAGAAGTTTATTGCTTAGCTTCACAGGACTTCCTTTGGGCTCTAAGTTACTCTGTAAAGTTTTAGCCCAGAGGCATTTTCAACCAAAAATCTTTGGTTTAAAGACCTATAAGTTACATCAAGTACAAGAGAAGCTTTTGGAACAGCTTAAAATTATGATGATGTTATCATTTTACAGGTCATAAACTCAGTGCAGAAGAGTAACTATATCTGACATTTGGAGAAGTAGATTAAAAGACAATAGCTCCTCCAAAGATGTCGCACCAGCTAGAACAAGTCTTTTGAATCAAAAAGGAAACAAATGAGCATCCTTACAGTACATCTATACCATATGCAGTTTTACTGCAAGCACTTATTTCTGCATTCCTCGAACACCTCCCTGATTTTGAACAGAGCATTACTTTCCTTTGAATGACACAGTCAGTGTTGTCAGCATTTACTGACACTATTTTTTTAGATATGTTTCAGAAATCACACCTCAAAAATTCAGGAAAAAACACCAAGGCTGGAAGGAATCTCCTGGATCATTTAAGCCTTGCTCACCCACTCTCCCCACCACAGCCCAGATTAGATGATAGCTTATACACCACCTTCCTCCAGTTTCAGAAGCAATGAAACCTTTCCAGCTACTCTTAGGAATCCTCCAGCACCACAAAGAGTTATGCGTGCTGTGGACGGGTTGCTGAAGAAGTATCTCCAGCAATGTGACATGAAAGATGTCCTGAAAACATAGGATGTTTGTATCAAACATTTCTCTATGATCAACTTAGATTTCTCTGAACTTGCCTTTGGTTTTCAACCCAAGGATTCAGAGCTCTCTACCTAACAGGACCCATCCCTGAACTGCTCTCCTGCATAATGGGTTTCCTGGGTTTTTATGTTTAAGGTAGGAGGAGCTGTTGGAGTTAATATGACATTACACTACTGAGCTGCTCATCATTATCAGCTCAGTTTCTGGCAGCAGCAGGTCCCCACTGAGCAGATGCTTGCAGCTGTTAGGCTTGCTACTACTCAGTGACACTGAGATTATGAAAAGCAGTTTCAGGTCCGCCCCCCCCCCAAATGAATACAACACTACTAGAAAAACAATAAATATTAATTTAACAGACAAGCTGCCATCTACTGCCCTCCTCTTCCCCTCCTCTCCTGCCACAAGTTCTTACCAGTAAGGACTTGTATGGACTACCAGAGAAAGTGGTGTCATCACCAGATAATATAACATATCAGACTACCTGCTAATTTCAGCTACAGAAAGAACTTGTTCATGGAAAAGGGAACTAATACAGAGCAATACAAGTTTTGAGCAACTGGTGGCTCCAAGATGCACAGCCACGTGTTCAAGCTCAAGCTTTTCAAAAGCCACCAAGAGCTCAGGTCTCGGCCTTTCAAAGGCACTTCTGTCTACAATGAGAGACGGGAATCAGTAACTTGCCTAACAGATAGGAAAAGCACATTGATCCTATATCCAAAATACCAGCACTGCTATCTGATCACACAGACATTGCCTGTGTGTGGTTTTATATGTAGTAAAATACAGGTTGCTTCTGTACCATCAACAATCCCTAAGTTAAATTAAAAGGATAAATTAGACCACTGACCACTCCGGAAAGATGGCATTCCTAACACAGGCTCATGCAAGGGTGGGCATGTGAAATGAAACTGTCCTCAGTAACTGAAAACAAAGCAGCTTAGCAATCAAAGCCTTCAAGTCCGGCACTGCAAATCAAGTCCTCAAATTTCCCCCAAATTTAAATGCACAGATGAGGCCAAACTGAAGTCAGTACATCTCCACAAAATCATACAGGCTCTTACAGACACATAAAAATGCAACACTTAGGTCTGCACTTCCCTTACAGCAGGGAAAAATGAGACACAACCAAAACCCACAAGTCCCCATTTCATCAGTTTTCCAACCCCAAACTCTCACTTCCACACAGCTGAACAGTTAAGCAGCAGATACACACTATACATTACATATCCCTTCTGTAAGAATGGTACCATTCAACACGCCACACTGTTACCTGTTGCTACCAAAACTAAGGACAGATTGTTTAAGTCCAAAAAGTTCAGGTGTTCAGAGTGGCTGTAAGAACTTAAATTTAAAAAATGGAAATATTTACAATGTATTTTGTTACTTCTAATTGCACAACGAAAACAAAACCTTCCATAAAACAACTACTTTGAATACAAGAACCATCAAGACTTTTCAATAAGTGACTGCTAATGTTAAATAGCTTCCTTGGGGACTTCTACCTCTTATTCAAAGGAAAAAGACAGTTAAAATTTTAAGATTATTTCCTGCAGCCAATTAGGCTAAAGATGCATTTCCTTAAGTACAAGGTGTGGGAGCTAGGGAGTTAGGTAATTCTCGAATGACCATCTAGACTGTTGTCAGCTGTGACAATACTTTTTTTTTTTCCTTAAAACAAGATTTATTCACAAGTAACAGATTGACTGTCCTGAAAATTTTTTCCACATGCTACACTTTATTGTCCTTCACTTCAAAGCTCTGGAAATTCAGAAGCCTGAAATACACTGCAGCTAATAGTACTTCCAGTTTCTTAGATCCAATTACAACGTGAGCCACCACTGCAAGTTAACTTCTACTCAGTTTTGGCTCTTCCGCCACCCAAAGCAAAGTTCGCATTTGTATTCTTAATTCACTAACTACATTTGCCTATTTTAAAGTAGCAGAAATTATTTTTATTTTTAAAAATAACTACCATAATTCAGTTGGGAGATGCAGTTAAAATACCACTTGACTGTATGATAACTAGACAATAAGAAAAGCAGATGATACAGACTGCAACTAGGCACAGCAGAAAGAACATCTACTGACTTTTTTCTAAAGTAAGGATCCAGAAACAAACTGCTTACAGAGAACAAATCCATTATTCATTTATATGTAATACTGCACATATATATAGAATACACTATATACTCATGCATGATCACAATATATTCAACCTGTAAATTAAACTAATGCATTTGAGTACCTTGTATTTTGAACTGGTCAGCAACACAAAAACAGCAGCAATGAAACTCAATGATCTTAGAGGTCTTTTCCAACCTTAATGAAACTGCCAAAGATGAGGTTATTTTCACTCCACTGAGGGGAAAGCTCTGATCACAAATCATCAGTCAATCTATCAAATGCAACAGAGAATTCAAAAGTCTCAACAATTAGAAAAGTACTGGGTTTAACGGCTGAAGAGTGCAAACGTCAACTGCTCTTGTAGCAGTGAGAGGGATCCCAAAGAAAGACGTCTGCTGGGGGGGGGGAGGCAGGCGGAATCTTTCCCTGGAGAGCAGAAGTTGAAATGGTTTCTACAAAACAGCTTATTAGGTAGATTCAAGGTGAGCAAAAAGTTACCACCTGCAGCACTGCTTTGCAATGGAAGGAAAGGACTTACCAATTCTGTGTTTGACCCCACGTTGAAGCATGTGCAAATAGTCCTATGGTCATCAGAGGTTTGGCAAAATTTAAACACTTCATTTTAAACTGTCTGGATGAGGAAAAAACAAAAAAACTAACACAATAAAGGTAAAACAGAGCTACAGCAAAAGGATGGACAAACCAACATCCCATAACTGCAACTGGCCAGTTAAGTGGGTGGAGAAGAAAAACTCCCCCCCCCCCCCTTAGAAACAGGAAAAGTTGTACTGTAGACCAGTCATCAGGAAACCGTAGAGGAAATGAGCAGGTTTATCTCATTGAGCCCCTAAAGACTTCTCAGGAAGTATTCCAGGAAGCAATGAAAGGCTTCCCAAGCCAGCCACGGCTGCCAGGAGAGATCCAGCAGCCAAGCGAGGTCTAAGAAGGGAGGGGTCCAGGTAGTAGATCTGAAGCCTCCTTCCCTCCAGGGAGCAATAAAGAGGCTTTACCATGTGGGATGTACTCTGTCCCCTCTCAACAGGTGGATTTGGCCAAGTGCAAAAACCTGCCACTGATTACAACAAGAATCTTAGCCAACATACAAAGGAATTAAACTTGAGGAAAAAAAAGGAAAATAACACATTCACAGTCTATTTCCATCTCTTTCAGTAACATGAGACACCACTTGTTCCAACAGCAAACAAAAGCTTTCAACAGAATGCATGAAACATTAATATTTTCTGTTGTATGTGATTCAGAACTCTGCTATTGCCTTAAGGGAAATTCAAAACCACTGTTCAGGTACTGCATGGCTTGTGAGCCATCCAAATCCTCTGCTCGCCTCTCCAGCACCACTGACAAAAATGCAACGTTCAGATGACTAAAGCCATCAGGTATGCTTCCAAGTTTTACCAACTGTTGCTCAAACTGCTGCTCTGGCAAAGCGCTGAAATGGCATCTGACATGTTTAGAGACATTTACCAGGCTCTGGAAATAAAACAAACCAACCTTGCTACTCTAAATTGGATTTCATACACCATGTTTCAAGTGGGATTAGGACATCAGTGAACAAGGCACAAAAGGCAAGTGGACTGTCTCAGCGGCTTTTTGTAAACAAAAGGGAAGAACCTGCCACACAGCTCTTTAAACCTGAAAAACACTAAGTAATGGCAAGAACACCTGTATTTTTAAAACTTTCAAGCCCATTTTCAAAATTATTTGCTATTGATGTGTGTATACACATCATTGATTCTTAATAAATTTAGAAAGACCAGAATGCATAGGTATGTATTAAAAGCAAGTCACCTACTCTTCACAGATTTGTACAAAGCAAAAATCCTAGACAGATACCCACACAGCACCCTTTGACTAGCAAATTTGCTTCAGGCAAAATAGATGCTGTACCCTCTCTCCAAGGCCATCTTACAGAGGGGCTGTTGGACACCGGAGGGATTCACTTCCACAGATTAAGTTTACCTAACCCAAGTGACTTGGAGAGGTGTGAAGACTTTTTGATTCACATCCTGTTGGGGTGTTCCAAGAGGCTCTTCAAAATATATAGCGATTCTAGAAGTCCAGAAACAGAAGAAAAGGGAGTATGGATGTTTGCACAGCTCAGGAGATACTCCTCGCAACTATGAGTTATTCAGAAAAACATTCTCCTTTCACTGCTCCCTTCAAGAGCTTAAAGTGAAATCATCATAGGAACAAAACCCATCCAAGTCAAGAGCATGCTTAAGAGACAGTTGATTAGTCAGAATAAAACAAAATGCCTATGCCAGATAACAGCCACATAAACACCCCACCCCCCCACCCCAAGCAAGATTTTTGCAATGAATTTGTTAAAAATGTTGTGTCATTCACAATCACCCATTTTTGGTCTACCCTGGCAATAAAGTAGTATCACAATACACTACATTGCTGCTTGTTGTGTCAGAATTTGAAGAAATTTAAATTTAAAGGACAGCATATCAAAATTAGTATAGGTCAGCAATACCCAAGCCTGGAAGACAAGTACTGAGATTATTAGATAGCTGAAAAAATCTGGCACAGGCTCTGCTTCTAATACAGCCACAATGCAAACTACAATTCTTGGGGAAAACTCCAGATGCAAAAGCTACACAGGAAGCTGTGCCATCCATACAACCCAGCCTCTGAACGCATGGCACTTTACATCACTCCACTAGGTTACCAAACTGCCCAAAGCACAAGCATTCCTATGAACCTCTAAAATTGTAGCTGAAGCTCTCCTACTCCTTTCCTATCACTGCATCCTTTTCCCAGAACGAGCTGCAAATCTTCTGTACACTGGGGGAGGGGGGGGGAAATAAAGAAAAAAGGTTCATCTCGGGCATTAGCTTTTCACAAGCCCTGTTACAAGCTGTCCATATAGCAATGAAAATTTACCCTTTAACCTTAACTCCTAGCAACATATTAAAATTCTGGTAGCAGCAGCTTTGATGCTTTAAAGAGTATGCTGACTTTAAGAGTCAGTGGAAAACGTATCTATGCGTTGCAAGTCAGTACTTTTTCATTTCTTATATTCAAACTCTACAAATGATTTCTGTAGTTGAAGATTTTAGTTTTAACCAAGCAAAGAGGGAAGAAGGTTTGCAACACCTCAATGAGAAAAAACAGCAAGCAGACTGCAGGCAACCTGATACCAAAATAAATCCTTGATAAAGTCTACATTTGTTCAAGTAATTCATCAAGAGCAGAAAGAATTTGAGGAATACCTGCTTGACAGATTAAAATTCAAATAAAATGATAACAGAAACATTTAACTGTTTACATTCATTTTGTTTTCAGCCTTTTTTTTTTTTTTTTAAAACTGCTGTACTACATTAAGCAAACTGACTCACTTTGAGAAAACTGCAATTCCTCACCCTAACTCTTTTAATGTGGACCATGTTCTCCACAGACATTCTGTAATTCCTATACCTTCACCTGACTGTATACTGCCTTTTCATACTCAAAACATACTCTGTGTATGCAGAAACTAAAACAGTGGCTGGTGAAACCTCCATCGTTACTTCTCCATGCAGCTTTCTCATGTTCTCAAGTTAGGAGTAGTCATCACGGCTCTAGAATGCACTTGGGAAAAGGGTGTCTGGTGGTTATGTCAGAGGACAGCAAGTCTGGCATTGGACTTCTATTTCAAGCGATGCCAAGGACCGTGACCTTGAACAAGTCACTTCACCAGACGTTAAGGTACAGACTTCAACGTGCGAGGAGGAGCTGTGATGCTTAAAAGTTTTAAATTCTCCTTTCAAAAGCAAGAGGTTATTCTGAAGAAAGGAGTGTTTTCAAGTACTGGATTAATCATACTGTAGATTTTTTTTTCTTAGCTCAAATTGATACATTATCCTAGGAGAAAGAAAATATGCAAGGCTCATTACTATAAGATATTGAATTACTGAATGCTAGTGTTAGGAACTGTTTTTTGTAATTATTCACCTATTTTCAATCAATCACCACAACTGAAATCAATTTGAAATGCATTTCRTGTCTTTACTTCATCACTACTTTTTTCTCCTGCTTTTCAGTAAAGTTAAACATTCCCCACCCCCACCCCAAGAAGTCACACTTCTCAGTTTCACATTTCAGTTGCAAAAGCATTCCAGATCAGTGCTGCTGGGCTGGGGTTGATCCCCCCACAGATGAGGATATAAACCAACAATTTTTGATTAAAATAGAAAACATTCTTATTCACATCAGGCAATTCCACTGCCTTGTTTCTCTTCTTACTTTTTAAGTAAACAGGACTTAAATTTAGAGCTAAAACGAAATTGACAGTGACCCTGTTGTAACAACAGTACTTCAAGTGCTTCACAGTCCAGTGCCAGTTCAAAGTTTAGATTCTGGCCAACTGACCATTGGAGAAATAAATTAGTATTTCATTACAAAAATAAATTTAAATAAACTATTCTGGTTTGAACTCCACATCTTTATCAAGAACATGAGGCAAAGCAAACATACTTTTTCCAGAAAAAGAACATCCATAAGTTCAAAAGCAAACGGTAGGTTTCAATGAAGGAAAAATATTATTCAGCATCCCAGTTAACCACAGAACGTCACTGCTGTTCTGCCCTCAGCACACCAGCGGAGAGGTACTTCAGTCTTAGAGGGATTTGTTTCAGCCCCTCTACCCTATGTAGATTGGAGCTGTCATTATTAGAAATGAGTTTAAAGATCACTTATCAAACATGCAATTTTATTTGACCCCCCTGATCAAGCCACAATTTTAATTTCTTTTTAACCACAGAAGTGCAGAGAACACTAGTCTTAAACACAGGGCTGTGATTACAAGCCTCTGACAACATATAGAAGGAAAAGGTTGCCCTGTACTTGCACGGATGCATCTGTCATTCCAGACAAGGTTCCTTTATTTACAAAATTTGCATGGCGGGACACAGCTTCACTCCGGCATTATTTTCTATTTCCAGGTAGCAAAGCTGTCCCCAAACAAACTGCACTATTTCACAGCTATCTATAGCACATACCAGGCAGCAAGTAATTTTAATCCCAAATCCTCTTCCCCCTTCATTATCCCCAAACTGACACCAACAGCTTTCAGAAAAAGCACCTCTGACTGAAACTTTGATGAAACAGAGTCCTTGGATWAAAAAACCCACTAGATTATTCCCTGCACTAGAACATTAACCATATAGGCTTTGTCATAGTCTCTACTTTTGCCCTTGCTATCAGTTAAAAAGGCCACGCCTCCAAAAGCAACACCTTTTGTTTGCATCTGGAAAACTGAATCATTAAGCCCCAGAACTCAAACAGCTTTACATAAATATATTTCAGCCAACGATACAAATTTAAAATCTAGCCTTCGCAATGCATGTAAAAACAACTCCGCCTATTCACCTGAAACCAAAGCAGCACCCTGCTACCCTCATCAGCTTGTTCATACCCTTTTAGATTTTATTATTTATATAGTACTGCTGGTAACAAGTGTCAATAGCAGCTCAATCACAGGAAGCTGTTTTGGTGGTGTCATCTTACGAAGTCTGTGACTTCGCCACAAGTTCCACATCTTCCCTCCTTGCTTTCATACCTCCTCACTCCCAGCAAATCTCCCAAAAGGAAAATAAGGTGTGGACAGATTTATTTGCCAAGTTAAGTATCCGTAACTTGTTCCACGTTCCTAAACCCTGCTCAGAAAACATAACCTTCGTAACTGAGAACGAAATACATGCAAGAACATAAACCAATGCAAAAAGCAGCCTCTAATTTTAGATATTCAGTTCATATTAAACTAACCAAGCCTCTTAATCTATCAAAATTATTTCAGCCACTTCACTTTACAATATGTTTTTGCAGTAAGTCCTGGTTAAGTTTTGTTACTACTTAGCCAAAGCTTAATAAAGAGTATTGTTTTGGTTTGGGGTTTTTTGTTTGTTTGTTTGTTGTTTTGGTTTGGGGGGGGGGGGGGGTTGTTTTTTTTTTTTTTGTTTTGTTTTTTTTTTTTAATTTAGTAAGAGCATTTATAGAGCTGAGAGGTGCCCCAAGGACAAGATTGCCAGAATGAAGAAAGTGATGCTGCTTATGGATTTTTTTTTTTTTCTTATTTTAAAGAGAGCTCTGTAACTACATTTTATTGACTATCCAGTGAGCGCTAGTCTTTGTGCAGTTCAGCAATGGTCTATTTTCTTGTATCAATTACTAAGAAATTCGGAAGTGAGAACTGAGCTTTACAACACAAGTTCTCACACTCCCACTGAGCAGCTACTACAACTGAAAAACTGCAGAATCTCAGTATTACAGCACAAGCGGGGGGGAGAGAGAGAGAGAAGGAGGGGAGAGAAGAAAACATGAAGACAGACCACACACAACAAGCTCCTCTGTCCACAGAGTGGCAGAAGCTACACTGAAATCAATGCCACCAGCCTTAACCTGTGTTACTAAAATTATAGCCGATTGGGGAGGAAGATTTCTTTGCAGAGGGAAAGAGTATTAAAAATTTCAATTCTTCTCTAGTTTTCCTCCAGGACCGAAAAAAACCTCCAGTATTCTGAGAGATTTCTGACTAATACTTCTACCTTTATGCCTAGTCTCATCCCAGCAGAACCTATAGTATTTCATGACTAATACAGACCGATGGACAGAGATGCTCTAAGAATGGCTGCATTTCAGTAACAAGAGCACAAATTTGGATCACTTTCTCCATTTAAAACCATTTCCAGGCTCCCAGGTTACAAATAGAACAACTCTATTCCATGTTCCCCATCACCCAGCCAACGCTAACTGAATGCAGACTTAGAGGCTTCCCTCCACTCCAGGCAAAAAGGTCACATACAAACAGCTTAAGACCTTCAAACATTCAGAGCCACAGACCAGATTTCAGCCCTGCCTCTCAATTCCCTGTGTTTCAAAGCAAATCATAACATAATCCCCTAAATACTTCGAGTTTCCCGGGCTGTGTTTGTTAAAAAACAGAGCACTGAAAGAACTTTCGAGCGATTTTGTCCCTGTACTTTGCCTCCGAATTAATAAAAACATTCTGTCTTCAAAAAGACTCCATTAGAAGATGTTTACTGAATCAGAGGGACAAAATAACTGAAAAAGACAAATTGGCTTTTCACTCCATGACAAATAATTTGTGGGAAATGTAGATCATCTTTTCCCTTGTTCTTTGAAAAAGAAATCTGAATACATTCTGTAGTATACCAATCCTATAGGATTGATTTGAATACAGAAGTCATAACTGAGATTACAGACTGATCTCTACAAAGCTCAAATCCTCCTCCTCTATAGATATGATGGGGCAGAGAACCTTAACCTGGACGATACAGCCAGCATATTGAAAAGAACAGAAACCTCAACTAATCTTTCCTCTTTTATRGAAATTCGCACCCTCTGGGATAAACAGCTGTTTAATCTCCTACTCTTTTACTAAGGACAGTCTTCCTACAACTACATGCAAAGGCCCTATTTCACATAGATTTAAACATTACCACGGCATTCTTGTCCTTTACTGCCTGCAGGAAATCTGAGCACTTTGTAGAAAGCATTCCTACTGTTTCCCTCCTCCTCCTCTACTACAGCAAGCTGCTATAGCACTAGAACCGGTGCATTTAAGTGTATACAAAAGATAAAGGCTCCCAAGGATATCAAAATCACTTCTCTAAATGCAGTTAATGGCAACAGCAGAAGCCACTGCCACCTTTCTTCTGCAAAGATGAGGGAGGAACTGCAGGAGCACTCCCACCCACTGCAGAAGCCTGAGCCAGTCCTGCTCTTCCTATCACTTACAAGGTTTAGGCAAACCTGACTGACTTTGCCTGGAGGAAGTTAGCACTCAAATTATTCCACCAGCTCTTGAGAGGAGGAGGAGCAACCGCTGGCACAGGAGCAATACAAAACAGCTGGGAATCAGCAAAGTCTCAACAAGCACAGGATGTAGATGGACAACAGCTAAATTCATTTACTGAAATGACTTAATCTCTTTTGTAAGCTTTAGCACTGGCCTCAGATATGCCAGACGATACCCTGGTTACTCAATCTCAAGCATTCCAGGCAAGGGAGAAGCAAAACATCAAACACCCTCCCCTTCTGCACCTCCTCCCACCCAACCCCCAAAAATCCCCTCTTACAGACTCAAGGCAGGTTTAGGGTTTCTCCAAGGAGAAGAAAAAAAAAGGAGAAAAAAAAAAAAAGAGGAGAAAAAAAAAAGTTGGCAATTCCCTCCATACTACTTCCTAACAAGGACTTATTTAAAAGCCTTAAAAAAACCCATAAGCTATTACATCAGGGAGAGGTAACTCATTATCATTATCTTGCTTAGCAAAGTCAGAAGTAGCCAATTTAGGCAGCTGAAATTTCGACTGATAGTTAACCCTCACTTCCATGGCATTTGGAGGGAAACAATATCTGTGCCAGACAGCAGGAGTTGCAAAGAGGTAATCCAAGCTGGGTGTACAACCTATCTTAGTGAGAACTCTGTGCAGAAGCTGAGACAACTTGAATTTCCTCCAGCTCAGCTGCAACCTGTCATCCTTTTTACCAATACACCTACTTGACCCCCACAATATAATCATTACTTTGAACTGTTGCAGGAAGCCTTAAAGTGACAGCTTCATTTCATATATGTAACTGATTTGTTTGCGAACAAGCCTGTTTATTGATTATGAGACAACATGACAATAATCATCATACCTCAGTACGGTTTAGAAGCTTCCAGTATTAAAGTACTTGTTCTACCTTAAACAGTTCAAACTATGAAATTCATTCTCTAAAGCAGACTTGTACTTGGGAAGTGTTATCAAGAGCATTACTCCTAGATGGTAGTTCAGTAACAGAAGCACTTTTTCTACACTTATCTCCTACTTCTGCCTGACATGTCTTAACTAAATTTAACCCACTAATCCTAACACACCTGAGAGAGACAGCAGCGGCTAACACTATCACTCCTACCTTAAACAGGAAAGCAAACCACAAAGCAAGATTACTCAGATTAAGCGATTGACTTGAGGTCACAGGAAGTATATTGTCTATCCTGAATTTGAGCTTTGGACATGCTAACCTCCAGCTCTGAGCTTGAACCAACAGACCACTCTGGCTTTTTGCAAGCTGCTGTAGCAACCAGACCACTCTGGCTTTTTGCAAGCTGCTGTAGCAACCAGACATCTCCTTTCCCGTTTCCTTTCTCAGCACTACCAATACTCATGCATGCTTGCCTCTGCGTTTCAGCACAGCAGATTTAGGGGCTGTGGCTGCCTCTGTTCCTATTACTTGGGCCAATGCATGCTCTGAGGAAGAGCCAGACAGCTGCGCAGTCCCCCTCAACACATGCTGCAGAGCTAACGTTAGCTCTAACACTGTGCAGCCCCACACTAATTGGCTTTCCACAGCCAGTGAGACTTAGTTCTCCTTCTCAAAGCAGATTTTTTCACCATGCACCAGCCTAAGGCACCAACCCCTCGCTGCCAGCCTCCCTGTTCCACCAGCAGCTGCCCAGTAGCCAAAGGAGAGAAACACCACTAAACCCACTTAACGTGGTTTGAAGGAACTCACTGGAGCTTCCACCAAGCAAGCAGATTTTATGGTTTTTTTAAACCATTAGGAAAAAGAGGTACTGGCAACATCTTACAGCACATCAGCTTGCAGCAAGAGACCAGAAGGGCAAAGCAAAACCCTTTATTTCTAGTATGCGAGGAGGAGGAAAGAGCTTACAGTCCACAGCAGCACTTGGCATAATGTGACTGAATACATAACCAGCATTTCCAGTCACCTTGGAAAAGACAAGAGATCTCCACATCCACCACAGTATTTCAACACATTGACCACTGCAACTAAATGGCATCTGGGCATTGTGGGTTGGCCACAGAAGTCTCTGGTTAAGACTAGAAATGAAGTATAAGCAACAATTAAAACAGAGTAACATCAGTCGTGATCGATGACTACTAGCCTGGAATTACTCAGCCCTGTAAACTGGTAGTCTTTGGGGTGACAGAGGATAATTAAAATACAAAAGATTCACCAGATTTATATCATGTGAAAGGTGATTAAAACATTTAAATTTGTGTGCATATTATGTGTATATTTCTTTTCAAATATACAAAATGAAGGTGCCTGCATATATTACACAGATCTCCCCTACACGGAGTATGGTACATCCAAGAACATGAATGTAAGTCTGTGGTGACCTCCACAAGGTATGTCAAAATTCTTCACACTTAGAAGGTTGCATTGGGCCTACAAAAAGAAAATGCTGTGCATTAAAACAGATGTCAGCTTTTGCTTCTTGCCTGACAATGATGTTGTTCTTCCCTGTAAGGCTGTCAGGTGAGTACTGTTCCTCAGCTACAGGTGCAATTGGAGAGATACCCTGAAGCCCCTGTTCAAAGGGAGTACTGTAATAATACAGCCACACGGGCCAATGAAGCACTCATATGCTGGAAAGGTTCTGCTGGACAAGATTCATAATGAAACCAGATTTTTAAAAGACCCTTCTTATTTCTGCTTGAACTCACAGGAATTAAGACTTTAAAAAACTTTCCTCGAGAGACAGACCATGTACGTTGTATTCCTAAAGGAAAAGGCTATACGTTTTATTCACTAGCCACCTTTTTCTCTCATCTTTTTCATTCCCTCCCCTGCCAAAGCATCAAAATGACAGGAAAAAATAAGTCCCTAACACTGAGTTTCATCAAATTGTCATCTGCACAACACCACCATGCCAGATGCTTTTGAGATAGTGTGCTCTTTACAAGTAATAATCCAAATTATTGAGATTGATCAAAGTAATAAAGAAATCATGGCTCTGAAAGTCACCAGAGATATATGTATTTTCTCATCTTATTACTTGTTCCCCTTTTACTTTTCACAGAACACTACAAATATGGCATAAGAAAGAATATTTTAAAATCACTGATCTTAGTATTGTCTCATTTGTAGTTGCTATGGATACACTATTTTATTCTACTCAGATGCTAATAGTTTGACTGTTAACTCTTACTTGACCCATGCATCCTAAAAATGTGGAGCTGCTGGAAACCCTTATCCTTAAGTGTAAGGGAAGGTGGGACCATACAGGATTCAGCACTAATTCTAAAAATTCATGGTTCATCTTCAACAAATTGTTGTGGTGCAGACACTCTTGGCGTAGAATTTTAAACATGAGGAAGGAGTACACTTTAGTATTACAATTTCAAAGGCATAACACTTTTCCACATACTTTTAATTCAAATCTGCCGGAAGAAGCACAGAAAAAAAAAAAAAAACCATACAAACAGCTTTTCTCTTGCCTGATGCATCTTGGTCCAACAGCTTCCTGCTGATTTCTGTAGTTAAATGTTTGACCCTTGCCAGGAATGGGACCCAAAGTGAAAAGAGTCATAGTTTGCCAACTGAAGCAGAATCCACAAACAAGCATCTCACACTGGCTACAGATTGTTTCCTTTGAGAGATTTAAGAGGGAGAAGGGAAGGAAGCCATACTGTGGTAAGTCTGTGTATTCTTGTGAAATGTATTATTTATAAAACAGAAATTAATGCACAAAAACCTATTAGCGAAGAGAGGAAGGCACCCGACTTACTCTCCAAACCCTGATACGTGTTTTTCATCTCATCTCCCCCCACTTCCACAAACGCACATTCGCTCCCCAGCAAGCCTAGTGCAGTAAGTTTGCTTATCTTGTAGCGCATTKCTGCTGCCAAACACTGTCTGACCAGAGAAAGTTGCCACAGAAAAAATTTAGTTTCTCAAGGCATAAAAGATAAAGTCTTTTCTGTGTGTACACACTGTCGAGTTGTAGAAGTCCACTGGAAAATAATGTGCATTATTTATTATACATAACACTGGGAAATCTGTAACACTTATGAAGACCATTATGATGCCATTAAAAAGATTTCATGTTCAGCTTTCTAGGCATCTTGGGCACACAGCCATCGCTACAATAATTATTATATTTATCACTATGTAAACTAACTTTAATGCTTCATTAAGATAGAGAAAAATGGTATCACTGAGGTCCCTGCAGAAGCCAGTAACATTCTCCTCAGTTATATGTAAGTTTCCCGTTTGCAACTACTTACTGCATCTACTGGACTGCTCAGGAAGATTTTATTCTGATAAGACAACACAGCAACACATGCTAAAGAGGGTCCTGAGCTACCATGTATGGCCTGCAAAGGCATTTATGGAGTAACTGTGCCTACTGGACTCTCCTGAACACCGTGGTATATAGTTTTAAGCTTGGGTGGTGTACTGCTCGTATATAAGGCCCCAATCTACAGTCATATGTATTTTAATACCAAAAATCYTTGACAGACATCTTCTAAGATCATCCAAGAAGTGAGGGAAGTCTCAGTGCTCTGAACACATGCTGTACATCCATGCTGCACTGAGAACAGAAGACAACAGTTCTGGCCCCCAATGGGTTAAAAATTAGACCGATGGGCATGGAAAGCCACAGCTTCCTGCTATCTATTTGACCTAACAGCCTGGCAGGCACAGGCAACTATTGTAAACTAAACTGTCCTGACACATGCATTTAGTTTGAATCAGAAGGATCCCTTCTAACATGGGAAACTACTGACGTGGACTTTGACGTAAGCTATAAGCCTTGGAGAGATTTCAAACATGTTTGACACTGACGTGGTACTAATTGTTCAAAACTCTTAAGATCCACAGGGACAAAGAGTTGCCGGCAAAGCTTCACTCTCCCCTTGGAGTTTGTGCAACTGGAGCCTTCAAACACAGTGACATTTTCCGACAAAAAAACCCACTGGTGTGTTCTCTGTTTTCCCTCTCCCTCCCCAGAAGATTCTGGTGTACGTCAGAGAGCAGACTGAGCTCTTTGCTGGTGGATTTTCAAAACCACTTAACACCAGGTCTTTTTCATTCCTTGCTAAGTAAGTGATAGGGACAGCCACCAAACTCAGCCGCAGGACACTAAGGCTTCGGTGCCTGACCATACAGGCTGGACATTCTCCACATAGGTTCCACCTGTTTTATTAAATCAGTCAATAAAAAAAAAAGTGTAGCTTCTAAAACAAAATTTGTAAGCGTGCCACCTTTGGAATTTTATGTGATTAAAGGGGAGGTGGCGAACAAAGCTATCAGAGGCAACTGTCTGAATCACACCAGCATCAGTTAAATTGTATTTGTGCAGGGGACACAGTTATGTCAGCACAATCACCACAGGATACTGGATCTGCTTGAATTTACCTTAATGGTAATGGCAGAGATGTTTACTGCTCCCATATTCAACCACCAGAAAGGCACATAGCCTGAAAGGCCCAACTCCCTTTTAACTTTTTTTTTAAGCAATCTTATCGAAAAACTGTTATCCAGCTTCTAAAGCAGGATTCAAACAGCTAGAGAGTCAGCAAGAACTGTGGTAATTTCCATTTATGACCAGCAGAATTTGCTCTCAAAATCAAGTCAATGTGGCAAGATAAGAGAGAGTGGCCACCCAGATGCAGATCAACCGGTCACTAAAGCCCTGTCACTACAGATAAGGGTCATTTAGGAAACAAGACACAAGAGAAATGGGGATTTGCAGCATTGAGAATTCCTGAGGAGTTTTAAACTTCTAAAGACAGGAAAAACAGGAGGGGTGATAAGTGCTGCAGTTCTTCCCTGCCCGCACACAGTAAACACTTCTAACCAGGCCACAGTGATTAAGCTTTTCCAAACTGACAAGATTATCAGGGAAGGATGGGAAGATGCTTCCTGCCTCAAGGCAACCCTCCTCATTACTGTCAGAGAGGAGAAAGAATCAACTTCAGCATATTTTGTTACAGAGAGCATTATGCCGCAGAACACCGAGCATCTACCCCAGTTGATAAAAATCCAATTTACTTCATTTCATTCTGCATGAAAAGAGTAAGGACAGAGGGGTGTTTCTCTTCCAGAGGGAGAAGAGGGAAGACAATGTAAATTTCAAGCACTTGATATGCAACAAAGAGCTCAAGTACAACCTCAAAAACTGACTTCACAGCCCTTTCTCTTCCCTGCACAGAAGGCAGACCCAATTGCTATACAGGCCACAGAACGAAGGCATCCCGATTCATGCATTTGGGCCTCTCATGCATTTCCTTACTCAAACCCCAAATGGTATTTTACAGTCAAATACTGTTATTTACTGAGGAATGCAAGACCTAAAGAATAAGACCAAAATTCCATAAACATTCTTGCTTTCAAGGGCAAGATTAGAGCAGCAGCAACATTATGGGTATTTCTACAGCCTCTCCATCAAGAGAGGCACTCAGGCATTTGCATAGTAACTGAAATGCAGACACCACAGGAGCATGCCACATGCTATGCAGCAGGAGTGGATTTTTGTACAAGAGAGAACATACATTACCATGAAAAGAACCACTGCAATGTCGGCTACAGGCATGGGAGTCGTGCAAGAAAGCAGTGTTCAGTTCTTATAAATGAGAAAAAAATACACACACTCAGGTCACAGATAAAATGGTTATGTTTCAGGCTGAGAGCAGCATAAGGAACAAGCTCATCATCTACCCCAGGACAGAAAATTCCATGTGTCTTTGCTCTAAATCCTGCTGTCTAGGTAAACTGCAACATGCTATTTTCTAAGCGAAGTACATAATGCCAATACCGTATGATTTTTTTTTCCCCATCCCTTCATTATCAGTAAAAATACAAGAGAAATACTGGAAGCTTTAGAAAACTTATCTTATTGCAGTCTAAGTCTCTTCTAGCCTGACACCACAGGGATGGAGACATGAGAATACACACATACATGCTAGACAGCTCTCCAACCGCATTGCTTTCTTCAAGGTAAAAAAATGTCACAGTGACCTGGAGTTACTGCCTATCTGCTGCTAACCACATAAGCATTTAAAAAAATGGTGATAATCAGTGCTAAACTGTCACTGTGTCCAACAGGGCTTCTGCTAACTACACTGCTAGTTCACTGTAATGCTGAACTTGAAGGAGTCTCCCCCCTCCCCACCCCACAGATCTCAGTGACGCTGCAGAGCAGGGACACCTCTAACTTAGCATTCAATGAAAGCAGCAGGATCTGAGATGGAAAGGAGGCCCAGAGGAGTCAATAATTCATGGAATTACGTGAAAAACTACTCCTCTATCTGTAAATGCATACGTGGGAAAGCAATTTGGTTCAATTCTTCATAAAAACACATCAGTAGACGAATTTAATTGGCGCACAGTCTAACCCTATAAATCTAGGCTGGGGAAGGAAAGGCAGCACTTCAGCAGGCAGGACAGGCAGCAAAGCTTATTTCCTGGCTTGCATGGTGGCAGGCAGCACTGAGCGCTGCAGTGTAGCGGACAAAGCCTTGCCAATGGCCTCCCACCTTCCCTGCTTGCGATGCAGGGAGCTCAGTCTACTCACAGGAGCAATGTTCAATGTCCCCTGTGACTGGAAGAGGGAGTAAGGGTGCAAAAGATCAGCTCACAGCCTTGGGCAGTAGTGTCTGCCTTGGCAACGTTCAAAGGAGCTTCTCAGTCCTCGGTGACTCCAGGGGAGATTACAAGGTTCATGTACAACGAGGAAAGGCGATGATCAGCAGTTGCAGCCAATCAAGTGGAAGAAACTCTGCTGCACAAAAAGTGACAAACATACCTGAACAAGCTATACGCTTAAAACATCCCAAAAGTTTTTTTTCCACAGATTCTGACTTTATTCATCTCCTAAGTAAAAACAAGCATTTATCAGGGTGCTGTGCCTTTCACCTGCAATGCCAATTGTGCTCAATTCCTGACCTTCTCCTAACATAAAATAACTGTGCCACAATTGAGAATGTCTGTGACTGGTCCTATTTCACTGACGGGGCAAGCTGATGCTGATCTCAGAGATGCAGGACAAAGAAGAAAATGGAACTTATAACTGGAGTTTGTATCTATTGCCTTTCCTCTTTTTAATATGACAATTAACCAAAAAAAGCCTGAAAAATGCAGTGGTTTTATGACAATCAAGTCAAAGACAGTCCTATAAATGGTAGCCTGTTACCCTAATCCAGCCCACAGACCTAGACACTACACTGAGCAGAAGCCATTACACTACCCCCACATCCCTACAATTACAGCCAAAAGTGGAATTTATTCTGGGACAAACTGAGACCACATTCCCCAAACAAATGGGGCACAACAGCTTCCAGTACTTCTATTTTTCTAGTTACTAYAAGCATTTCTCAGGGTCAATAATTACCATGAGAGAATTCCCATATGAACTGAAGCAGCACACAAACTCTCTCCAGCAAGAACATGGAATCTCACAGCATTTGCCTCCCAGAAATCAAGATGGCCCCATTACAGACCGCTCGCTGTTCAAAACCTTCACAGAAAACTTGACAAACAAATTTTATAAACTCCATAAACTTTACCTAAGCAAAGAAAAACAGTGAGGCTAGCGTGACTCGCTAGCTTCTCAGATCTTGCACAGCACTAGGAGAAATCAGCAACACGACTGCCCAAAGCATTCCCTAGCTCTCAAATGACAAAGTACCCTACGCACTAGCTCCTTCAGCAGAGTCCTGGCCTTTGGGAGAGCGAGTGGGAGGCATGCTCTTCATTTCAAATTAAATCACAGCTCCTCGCAGAGTTCGCCTGTCTCATTTGTGAACTGCCAAAGCTGTGAAGCTGCGCCCAAACTGTTGTGCCCATCCTGTGCTGGAGATGCCCTGAGGCACTCCAGGACTTCTGACTAATACCACCTGTGTTTTAGCACCGCAGTTAAGCCGAGTTTCACCAGTGAAAACCCACCCATCCTGCAGGCTGCAGAGGGAGAACTGCAGAAAGGCACAAGGAAAGCTTGAGAAGCACAGTTTGAGGTAACTCCAAGCWAACTGATTTTCACTGCAAGTGGGGACCCTGCTCTGTCTTTCACCTCTGACTCAGGTCAGACCAGCAGTAAATGTGAATGGACAGAGCCAGAATAGGAGCAATCCCTAGAGGAATACCAAAATCTGAGTAGGAGCCAGAGTTAACTCTGCAAAGACTATTCCTGGTAAAGACTGCAAAGAAAGAAGCCAGGGCAGCTGCAGTCAAGAGTTTAGATAGAAAATTATGGCCATGACTAGCTAACTGTTCCTACGTCTTTCACTCTGAGGCCATGGCCCAAACTCAACGGTTTCTTCTGAACTGCTATCATGGCCTCCTTTTATCCATCCCACTAAAACTTTCATTCTATTACTCCACCAAAACCAATYTGATGCTTGCTATTACTTCCCCATCTATTTCATACCCAAACTGAGACCTTACATGTTAGATGCTTATACAACCCATCACAGCAATGTCAACACACAAAGTTTCTCACCTGGATACTACAAACAATATTGCTTAATTTGGTCAGGCAAACAATTTATGGCTGAAATCTGATCAAAGGGTCAACGATTGAGAACTATTCATCTAACTTCTTTTTCTTAAGTATTCAAGGAAGGACCCTCTTGAACTCAGCAATGTGGTCTAATATGCGTATTTAAAAAGAACAAACATATTTTTGAAATCAGCATTTTGAAATTACATAGATGGCCCTAATAATGCACCTCACCAGCTCCCACGTTACAACAACAGTGCAAAGTTTTGAAACAGGTTGCAAGCCCGACCACGAAACCAAAGGGCACAGCTCAAAAAGGAGCTTCCAACAGTGACACGTAGAGTCTGCTACAGTTAAGTATGAAACATGGGCAAGCATCAAAGCGCAGGTAGACGACGTATTTAAGAAAAAAAACAGAATTTAAACAGTGTGCAAATGAAACACTAAATCCGGGACAATTCCCCCACACTAGGAACAGAATGATTAAGAAGGAATTCTCTCCTTTGTTACTGGCAACCAAAGTGCTACACACATCAGATGGGGGGGGGGGGAACACGCTTAGAAGAAAATAAAATACAAAAACAATTTCTTGTGCACCCTTATTATAAACCCATACAGGTCAATCTCCAGCAGAAACTAGCCCCCAGGGAACCATGCTAATTAGAAAGACACAAACAAAACTACACCAAAGGAGGACTTTATTTATTCTGATACTATCATAATAAATTTCTTCTCCAGGGTGCACTGATCTTCAAACAAACATTATTCTCCCCACCTCCTCCACTGTTGCCACTCTGAAGTTTTTTATCAAACATTTTASTGTCTAATATTCAACACACATTTTCTTTCAGTAGCAGACATCCACAAATAGTTTGGATTTTTATACATGAGAATTTTCCGGAATTGGAATTTACTTGTTCTTACCTTAAAAAAANAGAGAAAAGAAAAGAAAAAAGAAGGGAGTGTGAAATCAGGATACCTCTGAAAATCATACACATCTACCAAGCTAGAAGATAGTCAGCACTTCTTACAACTGGTTACTTAAACTTATGCTCATAACGCAGCCAAGAAAACAGATACTTTTTGACTACAGCAAAATATGATACAGATTATTTCTTAACAAGATTTAAAAAAAACAGACATAAAAACCACAGCAATTATGTAAAAAAAATTAAAGCCCTGAAGAATCAGATTATATTCAGGTATTAGCATAGAGAAACTCTCTTTAGAAAGTCCCCTCACTTGGAGCACTCTGCTAGTTAGCACTGCAGATAAACCTTCTGTAAAACCAACCTTCACATGTTTTACTCTAAAAACAGTAAAATCCAGGCTCGGGCTCATATCGTGCAAAACAGAGTTCCAGGCTAAGTGCTCCCAAGAAAGCTCCTCACCACCCCCAGATAGCATCGCTTTAAGCCCTGTCCACTTGGAGTCCCTGGTTACTGTGTTATTCCAGACCATAGGCTGAAACAGCCTCTAAAATAACCAGGACCTGTTCCCCAGGAGCTTTGCAGATTACAACCCAGACCTAAAACCGCGTCTGGTAACATACAGGAAGCAGATGTAGTATCTGCTGTATTAGGAACCAAGGCATCCCATTGCTAGATACCTAATTGAACTGAAAGTAGATTTACCATGCTATAAGAGGTTTGTGAAGTGCAAGGAAAAAATGAAAACTGTTTCACTCCACTTTCTAACACTTTTAAATCACATTTCTAAAAAACGACCAAAACCAAAATAACAAAAAAAAAAAAACAAAAACAGAATACCCCCACATACACTAACTCTCCCTCCCCCCCCAAAAAACCCCAACCCTACATCATAAATAGACCCATTGTTTCTAAAATGCTGATGGCTAAGTTGTGAGATGATGCTAACTTCTCAACATTCAGCCCTCCATCCCAACATTCAGGCAGAAGCGAAGTTTTTAGAGGGCAGAAGATTGACCCAAGACAGACTCAGTTGTCTCAACCAGATGCATTTTCAAGAGCATGAGAGCAAAAGCCTACAGACCCATGGCGTGCACCTCCACCCTCCTCCCCACACCCTGAAACAGGATACCGATTTAAGCTGTACCACAGAGAAACCTGAAATTAAGATCCACATTCAGAAGAAGACTGAGCCCTCTGGCAGAATTTACACGTGAAAGGCAGGATGCGACTCACTCCCTAGCAACTACATGTTCATTTTTTTTTTCAAGTGTAAGGTAAGTAGGACTTGCCTTTTTGCTAGAATTGAAAATAGACATTTTTGCTTCAGAAAGATTCCAATTTTTACCTGCTAAAAGCAAGTCCAACAAACCTGGGTTGTTTCTATAACACTGCTGGGGCTAGAAGACGGCTCAATTCATTTTTTTTCTCAGGAGTGGAAGACGTGGAAAAGAGGCCACCTAGGGTGGGTGACAGTAGACAATAGACAGACAACTCATGAACTGGCACATCCGATCAAGTGGATCACATGCACTTACGCCAAAGGTCTCCACTGAGTGAATACACAGATCACTGGCAGCCCTTCGATATCTCTAAAAGGTATGGTATTCTGTCCCCACTCGATAGGCCTTGAAAACCATCCTACCTTTTCAGCAGAGTCCCACCAAGTACCAGAGGAGAACGCAACGTGTAGAACTACACTTCGTGAGCCTCCAGATTTTACCATTTCTTTCTCCTGTCGCATGCTGGATGCTCCCCAAGCCATTCCACTAAAATACTTCAGTATTAAGAGACAGAATTTTTTACAATTATTATTGCTGAAAAATATGCCTTACTGGTTAAACGACAATATAAAACATGCTACTTCATTAACAGAATACTTAGCACTCAAAAAGGCCCCAAACACCCACAAAGCGTGTCCCTCYGCTACAAGCTTGGGAAACAGCAGAAATTGGTTTCCGTATCTGCTTGCCAAGCCTACTGCACTTGAGTATAACATAAAACCTGGCTTAAACTGCCTCAGTTGTACCCAARGACCCCTGCAGCACCTTCACACTTGTGTCACTACAAGTGTTTGCAGGGCTGCACAGTGTTCTGGATCAGGAAACTTGATCCAGGTTAAAAATACAGTTTATTTTTTGGGACCAAGTTATTTTTAACCCAGATGGAGTTCTCTGCTCCCAGTCACTGCTTGAGCCCATAAACAATTGTACCAGCACAGAGGTTGGTACAGGGCAAGGAAGCATTTAAGCCAGCCATGCTACTGAGAGAGGGAAAATACAAAAATGAAAAAAGCATAGCTATTTCTGTACAGCTATGCTTGTAATTGATGACTGGCATCTTCAAGGTATCTTCCTTTAATACCTATGAAATATCAATTTCATTGCCACAGCAGTAACCCTCATACACGTCTTATATTCCCAGATCCTACTAGAGAGTCATCAGATGTTCTACCAACCCTACACCCCTCTGAACATTCACTCTTCTTCTGTGATCATTAAAAACTGTGGCTCCATTTAAGACAAGATCCCTAGAATTCAAATTGAGGCCCAAGGGGGAAAAAACAAACAAACAAAAAAAACCAAACACAAACAAAAAAACCCACCCACACATCAAGACTTATTTCCGATTCCACAGGTTTTAGTTTCCCCGCTGCCTTCTTTCTTTTGAAGGTTTTCTTCACAGTGGTAACAGCTAAAGGATTTTTGGTATGTCAGCCTGACTCTGCACAACAGATGAGAAACTCATCCCAGCCCCACACTGGGAACCGTCAGCTCATGTCCTCCTACCAGCTATGGGGAGGAACATCAGCTTCAATGAAGAKGTAATGATGCAAGTATGGCCTTCATTTTGATATCAAATTTAAAGTAGTCACAGGCCTAAAATATTTTCACTACTGTTTCAAACTTATACCGGTAGAGAAATATGTCATTAAGACCATAAATCAACACTGAGTGCCACCAATCAGCCTTTTTGGCAGAGATTGTTTTGTTTTAAAGGAAGTTAAGTGTCATCTTTTTGCAGGTGCTGATGTGGCACACACAAGGAAAGCGTATTTTCCTTCTTCATTTGATACTTATAAATAAGATTAGGTCATGATTATTCAAATAGAGACATAACACTACACATGTCTTTAATCTTACAAACTCAAAGTGCTTTGCCTTACTTTTTTAATATTTCTAATCTTGTACCTCACTGCACTGGTGCTTAAAAAGTAGATTTGCATGTAGCAAGAGAGGTCTGCAGCTTTCGCTATTTCAGCATTTGTTACAAATAAAGATAATGCCCAGATGAAGTTGTTACTTCCAACACAATCCCAAAAATTCACATTCAACACTGACTTACGTAGGTGTGGTCACAAACAGCAACTGAATGCATGCAGCTGCTGGAGCACGCTTCCCCGTGATTACGCTGCAACCCAGCACAAAATTAAGGAATTTATCTTGTGGTGGGTGTGGCAAAGTTGAAAAAACAATGCTTTTTTTTTTTCTTTTAAATAAAATTGCTCCCAACTACAATGATGAAACTTATTTGTGCATTTCAAAGTGCAAGAAATTTTAAAGGCAACTATGGGTAGATGAATCAGAAGAACTAATGTGGATTAGAGCTGAAGCAACAAAAGACTCTTTTAGCTCAACAAATGCTTTTATGGTTACTTCAAAAAATTACCAGGTTAAGTACGACTAATTTGTAAAATATTTAATTGTTTGAAAGAATGTATCATTTTCGTGCAAATTTGAAATCCAAATACTTCACATATCTTCTACTTAAATGCATATAAGCATGGCTTTTTTAAATAAAAAAAAACTTCACAGATACAACTTCAAGCGTTTCAGGGTTTCAGTAGGCAATATGCAAAGGTAATCTCTTGCAGAATTTTAACGTGATCCTCATGTAAAAGCACTCTCCAACATTAAATTGTTGGGTTTTATGTGATGTGGATAATATCCCCGCCCCCCCCCCCCGGCAAAACTATCATTCTAATCCTAAATTCTTGTCTCAGAATATCACCCCGTAGCACAGGGCTTAATAAAAAGATTGTCTGATCTAACTAATGTTTATTAAGCACTTTTCATTTCAAAACATCCCAACATGCTTTGCAACAGTATTACTGTTTTCACTCACTTCTTGCGAGCAACATAGCAGCTGCTCTGAAAGTGATTAATCATCACAGTTAAGTCTACAAAGCCACGATGACAGTATTAAATTGAAAAAGCAAGGAAAACATCAAATAGTTGCATACTCTGAACTACTTATACTTAACTTGTATAATTCTAGAGAAAAAGTACCTTTGGTAAGTGCTGATTCAAGCAGCGAAGATCTCCACTGAACACTCAGTCAAAAAGATACCACTTGGAACACAACAATGCCTCCAGTACTAAGCTGCAGTATCCGTAATTAAAAATAGAATACCAATTTCAATCAGTCGAGTTCTTCCAACATTTAAGCTTTCTTTGAAGTTCTCCCTTCCAGTACTGACTAGGCCTGACCCTCCTTCGCTTACAAGATCTGACAAGGTAGCAGCCCAAGGTAGCATGCCTGCAGTACAAGAACAGAAATATGCCCACAGCACATCTAAAACGGTACTCTTAAAATGCAAAAACTTTGTAGCACAGCACACTGGTACTCACAAGCTTTGGAATGCTTTGCATATTTTTAAAGGTTTACTATTTTTGGCAGGAAGATGAGGGGAATTTAGTAGTCTTGCCTACAGTTCTGCAAGTGTTGCCTATTTGCAACCTTCACATTGCTGGTACATGGAAATTGTAACGCTACCCTACTCAATTTAGAGGAAGGAGGAGCAACTAAAATAGTAAAACTAGTTTCTTCCTCACTATCCAGAGTTTTCCTTTCATGTAAGTCACATCCAAAAAGCAAAACAAGCCAAATGAAATGAATAAATTCACAGAACTGTGCCAGTAATTCTCAAATTGGCCCAGTTTTAGTACAACTTAACTGCTTTCAACAACTAGCCACCTCCAACCCCTCTTTTTTTCCTTCAGGCATTTCCAAGAGAGTCTTCCATATAAAATAGGGACAAGGAAGATTACTTAGTAAACTTTTGCAGGTCACAGTTCAATACTGCCCAGCCCTAGACTTTGGCAGAGCAGCCATCCTAGACCAAAGAAGTTAGTCCATGTGTGTCAGACAAGAAGAAAATACCAAGCTACAACACAAGAACAGCAATCCTGATGCCTCATCTGCAAGCCACAGCAAAACAGAGAACTGTTTGCCACCTATGAGCTGCAAAAAAAGCCCATTGTTTCTCTACTTGTTTGGATTCACTTTCATTGCATTGATAAAAATTTTGCTGGCTGAACTCATCTGCCGCATAGCTAACGTAGGCTTTCTTTGTGAGTCAACTAAAGGATGATGCTCAGACAGTGGATTACGAGCCACACAAAAGCGATACGCTTTCCAGCCTTACAAACCCAGCTACGGGAAATCCAAACAGAGCGAAGAGACCACTTACAGCGCTCCAGCCAACTCGCAGGGAAAAGAGCCTTTATAAACAAAGCATTATGAATTATAACTAGGGTCTTGGAAAACATGTTTGTCTCTACAAACGTAACCTGACGAAGTCAATCTTTCTCAGTCAATGCAGTACACAGAGATGACTCCCCGGAGGATTTATTTGAAAGACTCAAGCTTCTTCAGAATGAAAGTCTACTGCATCTTTCTTCTAGTTTCAACAAATGAAATGCTCACTATCCACTCACACTTCAGCAGGTGAATAAAGGAGCAAGAAAAACAAACCCATGTCGCCTTCTCATGTTAGTCTGTAGTTACACATAAAACAGATGCACAGCAAAGTTTTTTTAGTTTAAAAATCCACAGATATAGCAAATTCATGGAGGGAACTCTCACAGAAGGCCATGTCCTTGTCATTGCTACTAAGCTGGCAAAGCACAACCTTCTAGCTGGATTACCAGACAAGCAGCATGTGATTCTCCTTCCGCTATTACTGTCTTAGGCATGTGAATCTGATCAAGTCACTTAAGTATTCTGCATCTCATTTTCCCCATACATGAGCATAAATTTCCTCCTGTCCCTCCAATGGCATTATCCCACAGCCAAATGCTTCTGAGAATCAGGATGTTTTCCCTGATGGCGTAGATCTAAACCTCACTAGTTGACTTTACCTTTTCAAGCCATGCCATATTTTCTGAGAAAGGATCCTACAGGAAGAACTTTGGTAACGTTCACTCTCAGAAATGCACATAGACCTCTGTCTTTCCAACATTCTCTCACCACAACATTCAAATTTCTCTATTTGCTACCCACAAAGCAGTTACTCCCAAGGGAAATTGTTCCATTTAAAACAATCAAAATCCCCTCTCAATAAAATTTTTGCTTGCTAAAGGCTTATTTTATTACAGGAAAACCTTTCCCAATTCTTCTACACCCCAGAAGACTACAAAAGGATGCTCCCAGATACCAGGTGACCAGAGCCAACTATAAAGAAATGTGTATCAGCATTGTTTTGTTTCTTTAAAATGAAAATAAATATGCACCAAAACCTTATTCGTAATATATTCCTGAGTGATACTTGACCCAAATGAATCTGACCAAATTTGTCATTTCACATCAAATGATGCTTTTTCTGCACTGTCTGGAGCAGCCTCTCTTGACAACCGATGGCAGATCAGACAGCAAGTCAGACACTGCAGGACTGTGGCACTGCTGACATGTTTACGAAACAACAAAAGTCAGTCACTCTTCCTTTCTGCAGGCTACCCAGTAACTACCACTTGAAGAAACATGTTAAGTACAGAATTGACCTATTTTCCTAGGCCAAATACACAATATTCCTTCATAACTGAACTTGGTTGGATAAAGATACTAAAAGGAGACAAACAGCTTTTACACCACTGTTAATAAAACTCAAAAAACAGAGACATTTCAACTACAAATTCAAGAAAGAAGAGGGTTCATTTGTGGGGTTTTTTTGGGCGGTAATGGCAGGTGTTATTTTTCAAATGTCTATTCCCCCCCACAATAAGGAAAAAGCAGTGTCAGGATGCATACATATTGCAGGCTTCTTAGCAAATACCAGAAAAGCAGTTCATGTTCCCAAAGACATACCCGCACCAACATTTTAGCAGATAATTCATTTCACCTTCCCATTCACCTTGACCATTCAATTCTAGATTCACATTGCTTACATACTTTTTATGCCTAACTAGACTGGGCTTGGAGATGAGAAAACGGTCTGAAATTTGTCTCATTTTTAATGCAGATAGCATTAAGTAAAACAGATCATTTCCTAATAGAGTTGGATCACAAATGAATTATAAAGTAAGATGCTTCACATATTTTCAACCTTTCAAAAGAGGTAGAGTTTGATTCATACAGCGTTTCATTCAAGCTGCTAACAGGTAATATTAGCCTCTCTTGCTGAGATGCATTTTAAAAACATTTTTTAAAAAAAATTTAAAAAAAAAAAAAAATCAAAAAAAATCAGGCTTTCCAGAGCAAATATAGTGAGTTCACATTAGCTACTTCTCCACCGGTAGTGACAGAGCAATATGAATTAATATGATAATGATTAAGGTAATCAGAATATTATCTAAAAAGACTACTTTTGTTCCCTTACTCCAAAAAACTTAAAGTATTCTGCTCTTGCCTTAGGTATATGAGTAGATACATGAAAGAAAACAGGGAGTTAAAAAAATAACAGAGAAGCAGGTATTCCTTCTTGTGTATATTTCCTTCCTCTACAATACCTCAACTCTTTAAGAAGCACGCTGGAAGAAAAATCTGTAAGCTGTCCTGTTGGATCTTTATACTCAAGTGATGAATGTAAGTCTCTTTTGCTTAATGTGCTTTACGTGTGCTTCCAGAAACACTCTAGCATACCCACCCAAACAGATTTCTTTTCCAGAAGCAGCAAGCTGCATGACTGTAATATAGTCCTGCACATCACTGGTCCAGTGCAATATAAGAAAATAGGGTTATATAGTAACAAAAATGCATTTAACAACAAAATTTCCAAGTAAGATGCTCATCAATTCTTTATGCTGTATTTAAAAGGCACCTGCAACCACTCACAAACATTAATTGGTGCACCACAATACTCACATTAAATAAGATTATCCTCCTTATTGGACAGATGGGACACTGCAACTTAAGTGACTTTCCCATAAAGCAAGCATAGGACAGAGACGTAAACTGAGCCCAGCCTAACATCTTAAAGTGCAAGACCATTTTAAATAGCTGCCCATACACAGAAACATAACACAAAACAGACACAAACACAAGGCATCAACCAGAATATAGGGAAAGACCTTCAAAATTCAGACACACAAGAACAAGTTCAGATTAATCTAAATACTGTGATATAATTAAACATTTAAAAACACTGAAAAAGGGAACAAAAAAATCAGTTTGGGGATTATTCAAAATATTTTATGTGGAGAACAAYAGTAATAAATTGCCTTACTTCTCTTACCAGGGATAGTCACTACAATTTTAAATCTGTAACTATGTAAATTTCTGTATACAGAAAACATTAAATATCAAACAAGCTGACATGTTTCAAATCATTATCAACAGTGTTTAGCATATAAATTAACACAAAGTGTCTACAAACATTTATTTTTAAACTGTTAGGAACATGGTAAATTATTAAATATCTTCTCTCTTTACCCACAGGAAAAATGCAAGGCTATAGAGCATAAGGAGCATTGCTCAGCATCTTTCTAAAACTAATACATTTAATACACATCAAATGTGCTGGGAGAAAGGGCTTTGTYTTGCAGAAAGGTATCTTTCAAAAAACAAAAACAAACACACACACCCCCACCCCCCAAAAAAACCCACCCAACAACAAAAAAAACCAACCAAATAAAAAAATATTGCAAGGCAAGACTAGACAGTCATCATTTATGTCTGTTGATATTTTAATGATACCAACGATCTAATGATCAAGCTTTTGAAAGATATAACAAGATAAAACTAAGTTATTCCTTGAAGAAAAATATGTAAGGCTTCTTTCACAAGCTTCAAAATTAGCCACTCCAGCTTTCTGCACTTTTGTTTTAGATGCTTTAAAGCAAGTAGCATTATTTTCCCCCTTCCCAAATCAAAACTTTCCAAATGAGGCATGACAAAACAAGCTGAAGTCCCAAGTTAACTTACACGGCAAGCTACAGGCATGCAGGGGAATCTGTTGTGCCAGTGCGGTTCTCAACAACATCATTATCAGACAAAGTGCTGACACCCAACATTTAATCTACCATCAAAACTGAAGTCAACGTTCTCTCCACCAGTACCTCCAAAACTCATTCGCAGTACGGACTGATCCATGCTTTAACAAGACATATTAGAAAGTAATTAAATATATTTTTCTGGTTGATTTTTGGACTCAAATAAAACATGTCCCTAGGCTATAACCAGCAAGAGATTCTTCACTTAGAATTAAATTACTGGTTACTTTTCTGCACTCCTTGTTGGGGTTTAAAAAAAAAAAAGTGCCTGGGGTTCCACAAGGCCTTTCTCCTGCCATAAAACAATCAAAGCTCCATGGCCATTTTCCCACYCAAACAATAAAAGCAATAAACACTATTCAGACATTCCCAAAACTCATGGATTAACAAAAGAGGATGAAGGGTGTGGGGGGTAAAATGAGGTCTGACAACAACAAACCCTGGGGAACGCACAGGACTGGGGAGATTCCATAAACCCAATTACAGCCACGTGACCCATGCACAGGGTGAAATTGCTCTCAAGCCCACAAAATTAGAGGGGAGTTTACACATAGGAAGAGAGCCTGCAACAACTCTCCATTTTCATCGCATATTTGTGAAAGGCAGCACAAGACAGACTCAGCTCAGGTGCTGTTCTGACTCTAACCAGGTAGACATGGGAGGTGGAAGAAAAGGCAAGGAGAGAGAGGAGAAGCTCTCCAGTCACTTACACTGACAAAAGACATCAGCTGTTACAAGAGGACTGTACTAACTACATTGCCAATGACTGCTTTTCCCCAAAACTGAGTTATTCTGGCTGCTAGAGGGGGAGCAACTCTGGAAAAGTATGCTTCTAAACAGAGCAGCAGCACTTCTGATGAGATTGCTCCACACTGGGATGCGAGTGCAGCATCTTTCCCATATCTCTCTCTGCTTCCAGGGCAGATCATTGAGATCCAGATGCTGGTTTTGGAGCTTCCACCGTGAAACACAGTGAAATCACAGTGTATACCCACCGGCTAGCTCCGACGGGAGTTGAATGGGACCCAATTCCACAGTTCAGCTGGCTTTTTTTTCCAGTTATCTGCAGAAATAGCTGCAATAATCAAAGGCGCCATGCCTTCCAGGCTTAAAAAAAGAAAAAAGAAGAAAGCAATGGAAAGGCCCAATGAAACTCCTGTTGAAGTCAACTGGAAGATTAGTTTTAAGGTGCCTGCTTAAATAAATAAATCCAGTGTAATTGGACAATCTAGGAATTACTACTATAGATTAAATAAGCCACTTCTGGTTGGCCTGCTCTAAACCAACCAATTTAAAAATCAGATATACGAATAGCATAAAAGCCCTGGTATAAACAGCCATGTCAAGTGCATTGTCTGTCTTCAAGTAAATTATATTAATGAACTAAAATTGTTTGGTTGTTTTTCACACCATGAGACAATGTTTACTCTTGGCAAAATCCTCTGGCCTAGATTTTCAAATAGGACTACTGGTTTCAGGCACCTTACATTTGAGCTGTCACACCGCCCATCAGAGAGCTGTGGACCAGAACACTTCTTAAGATAAATAAAATCAATCAATCAGGGTATCTCACTGAAAAACCCGAATTTCACCACTTTTTTTTTTTTTTTTTAATTACCATATCCAGAAAGAGCTGAGCCTCTCTCCCAGGAAATGTTCATAACACAAGTAAATCGTTAAAATGAGAATCCAAATATTATGTTCCAGTATGACCCCACTGCTTCATATAAAAAAACCACACTGATGACACAAGGAGTAGGAAACAGGACAAGAAATCAGTGGCAAGGCTGCAGCACAATTCTGTCAATGATAGAAAGTTGATATATACAAAAATCTTTCCTATAGATCAGAGGATGCCTTTTATTTTATCAATATTGTCCTAGGACAGAGCAAGATGCAACATGATGCATTCACCAAGAAATACTTAGCAAATACCAGTTTGCAAACTGGTTTTGGCAGAATGTCCAGAGAGTAAGAACATGACAGGGGCAAGAGATGCTGCCATAATGAAAGTTCACTTGACGAGGACAGACCTCTACAAACTCATCTCTGAAGCTGCTGATACGTGCACCATTGTGACTCAAGCTACCAAATAGTTTGCCCACCCAAGGCACAGCCCAAAATAGCACCAGTAAGGGACGTAAGAAAAGGCTTGTGCATAATAACATGAAAGATTGCTTCTTTGTCATTTCAGTAGTCCACAGCGGCAACCTTTCTGAAGATCGCTTGCGCTCTTTGTGTTTTATCAATATCTGCAAAGGCCTTTAACATCAGCTAACTGGAGATCAGCATTTCTTTTGTTTTGACAGGAAGCAACAAGTTTGTGAGTGATGTATCATTTCAAAGTTATCAGACACTATGGAATTCAAAGGTTTTGAACCATTACTCTACTCTGGAGGCTTCCTACAGCTCCAATTCACAAAACACAGTGCTGAAGACAAACCAAACAGCCCTCCATAATACAAAGCAGACCATCTGGCCCAGAATATTTTTCTCTACAATTACTATTTTCTTGCCTGGTCCTATACAATAGGTAGTGAGAAAACAGACTGAAACATGTCAATAGAATTTTTCCAAAGGAAGTGCAGACAGAACAGACCCTCAGGAATACTTTCCTCACCTGGAGACAGGACTGCTACAGATGTAAGTCACTGAAGTCCAGATAATGTTTTATCTGGAAGTCATTTTGAGAAGCAATTCCCTCATATAATTAAGGCAGCTTGGCTCAGGAAGCAGTGAGGCAAAGTCAAACAAACAAGTCTGCAATCACTGTCTAACTTGTATCCATCACTTGTGTTCAGAATAGAATGGCTTGCTAAACCAGAGTGCCTGGTCCCTGTTTAACTGGTTCATTGCTTGCCCCTGGGTGTCCCATTAGCTCTCACATCTGCAGCAGCACAAACACTGTGTTTGTATTATTTCTACTAATCTTATTTTCCACATATTACACACAACAGTTTAAGGGTTCATTACTGCAGCATATAGGTAGGTTAAACCACACCTGCTTCACAAGAATGGAAAAAAAATGACTAGCACAACAAAGCACTTAACAAGAAAATCAAAAAAGAGTTCAATACCTGCTTCACCTAATTTTATTCAAGAACACATTACTATAATCACATCTGTAGACTCTTCCTCTATTGGTTACTGCAATCAGTACACTTCTTCAATTATCATTGCAGACTGTCTTTCCAACAGTACGATGACGAGATCTACTTCTGTACCCGCTCCTCTACGTAACATAGTTCAAGGTCTCTCTCCAGATACTTCAAATGCTTTAGGGCAATGGCCCAAGCTACCCAAGAGATTACCTCTCACTGCAACCTCCCACAGCAGCTGCATATCGCTAGGCAGTCAAAGAGAACAAAAAGAAAAAAAAAAAAAAAAAAAAAAAAAAAAAAAAAAAACACGTTAAAAGCATAGAAAGCAGAACCTTCATGTAAACTGACCCCAGAAAGTAAAATGACCAAGGACCTCATGGCTTCCAAACTAACGTAGAAACATATTACTTTGACTCTAGCTCTCCTGCAATTACTTTTTCATYCACAAGACACACCCACTCACCCACACAAACCAAAACAAGCCCAACACAAACCCTATAAATTTAATCAAGGAAGGAAGAGCAAGCATGAGATGTTTATTTCTATTTTTAAATACTTGGGAGGTGCCCCAATGCTCCCTGCCTAGATAGATAACTAAGTAGGTGCTCCAGAACAGTGAGATCCAGTGCACGATCTGGCACGAGCAGGCACATCCAAACAGCAAAACACCAGAGCAGCTCAAAAGGCTATTAAGAAAGGCTTTTGAAATAATTGTTCCCTCTAAGCCAGGAGAGACGGTAACTTGGGGTGTTACTGCAGAAAAGAAAAAGTACATACATACATACACACACACACACTTAAGCACACCAAAATGCTCTAAGCAGCACTATGGTTTACAGAGAACATGACAGTCTCCTCCTTGTTCCCACAGTTCGTTTCTGCCTCAAGCAAAGTTGGTTGCCACTCTGGTTGCTCTCTCCCTCACCCAAATGGTTTGCATAGCAGATTTGCTGAAACATCAAGTTTTAACCAGGCCCTAATCCTGCTGACTTTTCTCGCAAAACTGCTGGAAAGGAATTCCTCCTGGCAGCTGCAGTGTCTCTGCTCATTAGTTTACCAAGCAGCAGCAGAATGAAACAGACACGCACATCATTTCTGTGCTGCTGCAGAGAACAGCGATAAGGACCAAGCAGGCAAAGGGAAGGCTCCCAGTTTCTCAAATGTGTATTGGAAGGCGAGGACAGAAAAGGCAGAGGTCTTAAAAGGAAGACAGGAGCACGGCTTGCAAGAACCCAGGCAAGTTACTGCCACACTTGCTGCTGTTGCTGGGAAGGAAGCTAGAAGGAAACCCTCCTTTTCCTTCAGCCTTTACTAGTAAGATTTGGGGGTCGGGGTGTCATCGTTTTAGGGGTTTTTTAACTCCTGCTTTAAGGCACTGTGTTTAACCAGGCACGGCACAGAGTTACTCGCACCAATTCCAATGTCTCCTGGATACTAGAAGAATGAGTAGGATAACATTGCAAAATAGCTGTCCACTTGCTCATGACATTCTTTGTCCAGACAGCACCCTCGCATACAGGTCAGATCATGCAGCCCAGTCAGCAGACACAGAAAAGCAAGCATTTTTACTTCTTGCTATACAATTTCATTGAAGTAACCTTATTACAGATATTGTTTATTAAGCATGCTTAATGTAAACAAAGTACATCTCTTGGAGGATCTGCACAGAGCTTTGCACCATTTATGGTGACTGGTAAGCCCTGTGTTGCTCAATAATATTTCCTCCTCCTCCCTCATCCCGGGCCGGATAGCATTTTAATAAATATTTAATAAGTAGACAAGAAAAGCAAGAAAGCTTCACAGCTTTTAAGTTCTCAGGTACTACATGCATGATGTTGAATTTATCTAACTGGGAAGCATATGGACATCCAGAGCCCTAATAGCACACCACAGGTACAGCACACAGATCTGAGTATGATTAAAACAGTGCCACACTACAGCAATGCCAGTTCACAGAGCAAAACTCTCCTTTTAGACCAGGCAGCCCAGTTCTCAAGTCACAAGAAGCTAGAGGCTGGGACCTGCAATCACCACAGATTTCAGTGGCCTACTTTCACCAAGCACTGCCATACTGGAAGATTTCCACTGCATTCCCCACTCCAAAAATGCCCTCTCACCTATATTTCACTTTTCTCCTAAAAAGATCATCTGCCACATGCAGACAATTCAACCATACCAGAGAGCTTCCTAAGGGTAGAAGAGAATAAAATCTTTGCCTAGGAAGAATTTTTTTTTTTCAGCTGTAAGATATATTCTGATTACTTATATTCTCCTGTAAACAACTTGATCCTAAACCAGCCCTTGAATTTAACAAACTCTCTACAGCTGGTTTGCTGGAAGGGGTATTTGTTTACCCTGCCACCACTCTCCATTTTCTGGAGCAAGGTATTACAGATTATTTTAATTTCTCTTCTACAGAAGAGAAGTGGATGCACACAGACAAACAACTGCAGTGAGTAGAAGAGGAAGAACGCTTCACCTCTGAATTAAGGATTTGCATACTGGTTTTTATCTGTAACACCCACTGCAGTATTTTATCCCAGACTCTCAGATCACAAAAGACAGAGCAGACAGTGACTCACTGCAATTTCAGTTCTGCATGTAGTGTTTCACATGGACCAGTCAATTCTGATTCTGCCAAACAGCCTTCATCAAGCACTTAAAAAGTAACGCATCTTCTCTAAAAGAGAGTTCCTATTCATGTGCTGCCTTCATGAGGAAAGCTCCAGAGATGGAAGGGAATTTAGTCAATGTTTCCCCTTTGTGTTGTAATGATTTAAGATTCAATTAATACTACATGGGGAGGCACTAATTCTGAAACACCTGCCTTAGTGATAACCAGATTAAGACCTCCAAACTTGCTCCGCTCCAAACAGCAACAGCCTGCCAAATGACAGCAGTTGTCAATATCCACCAACTGGAGGCCAAGTTTTCTGTTAAATCCTAGACCGCTCTTTAAAGAGGATTCCCCACAAAACAGGAGGGGGAAGGAGGGAAAGCAAAGCAAAGGAGGGGGAGGGGGAAAAAAAAAAAAAAAAAAAAAAAAATCACTTGACAGCTCTGAATTTGTTTAGCCAGAAGTCACAGCTCCTCCTCTGCAGGCTTTGAAGGCTGGAGACTGGCAACACTCCTATCAGATCCTTTCAAATCCCTTAAAGGGAAGAGATAAAGCCAAATAAAGGGTAACGCCACCCACAGAGACAGAGCTACTCTCTCACTAATCAATATACTGTGCACACTAGAGAGAAAAGCTTGAAGATAGATTTTGGGGCGAAAGGCTGGGCAGGGTGGGGGAAGAAGAGCTGAGCAGCTGGTTTCATTGTGAGAAGAGCCAATAGGTTTCGTGTTTTTCTTTCCCCCTCCCCTACAAAACAGGGGTTTCTTTGGATTAGTTTGGGTAGCATGAAGCTTCCCGGATGAACACAAAGTGCCTCAGAATTAAGACCATGCTTTGTCTGAAGTCTAGAGAGAAATCTCTAAACCGGTGTGCCAGCCCAGTAATTAACAAAGCAAAAGACTTTCCTACCTTTTTAATGCCACAGAAACTACTTCAACCACAGAACAAGGAGCTGATTTTTTTTTTTTTAACCTTTACACCCCTTCATCACACTCGCATATCATGACCTATTCGAACCACACTTAAAAGCTCGATCCGAGTGCTCAGTGATACATAACTTCCATTTTAGTGAAACAATCCATCTGCTCCATGTGACTCAGAGCCTGCTTTAAGAATGCAATACTGTTTAGGCCAACGGTTGCACCGCACAAAGTGTTTTGTTCACATGCATTCCTTTGGGATGACAGAGCCTATCCACGGCCGTAACGGTTGGGGCCTGTGGTTTTTTTCCCCTCATCCGCTGAATGCTGCAGTGACTAAGCTGACAAAAATTCCTAGCCAATTATAAACCCACTTAAAGAGACAGGCAATCCCCCTGCAACCTCCTCTTGCCATCCTATACGGGAAGTTTCTATACATAGAAAAACATCTCCTCCTCCCAAGGCCTGCATTGATATAAAAGACTTTCTCTGCGCGCTCAACACTTCAAACATGCTTCCTAAATGGCATCATTTCCCAAAACTATAACCTTTAATCATCCATATATATCCCTCACACATCAACCGGAAAAAAACCAAAGTATGATAAACAGAGCCCTCAATTGAGTTAGGCTAGTAAAAAGTTAGAGAAGCCATTAATGGAGGGACGATGAGTATGCTGGGAAGAGATGAGTCTCAACAGCTACAGAGCACTGTTTATTAAGAAGGGAACAGTTAAGCGCCTATAAACCCAATATGTTGCAACAAGGTAAAAAACGCATCAGGAAGGTCACACTGGTGTACAAACTAGAAGTTTGATCCACCTAAGAGCATAAGCTGAACTTTAACTAGGAACAACGAGAACTTTGAGTTGCCTCTCGAATCCCTCTGAACATGCAAATCAGCAACCAAATTCCAAAAAACACCAGCCTTTCCAAGAGGGATCCTCAAGTCATGTGCTGAATTCATTCTCGCCTACATTGTCAAGGGCTATACAAATGCATTTAATAATTAGCCAGGGCATGCAGAACTATACTTTGGGCAGGTAACTACAAGTTCACTTTGCCCAGCAAGAAACAGTAAACAAAAAAAAAATTTGAGAGAATGGCATACGGTTTCTACCTTTAAAAACCCAGATTATGGGCACCTCAGACCCTTACCATTTTATGGTGGGCAAATGACTTGCTAAATCATTTTTAGCGCTCCACTGATAGCACATGCACATTCCATTCCAAACGCTGAAAACTTTGCCGGGGAGGGGGAGGAAGAGACAGTCGACAACTGAACCAGGCTGAGCTCACCTCAGAAGAAAAAGGCAATTCAACAATCTGTGTTAACATACTATTATCCAAGCATCTTTTTATTACAAGTTAATTCTCAGAGCCATAAACAGACTTGAGAAGGAAATCACACTATTAGTGGGAAGGAAGGCTAAACAAAGGCTGTTTCATCACTGTTTAACACTGAAAAACTTGTTTGCCACATGAAAACAATTTACGAAAATGCTTAAGGACAATTCATTCCTACATTCATGTGTGTTTGGGGAAGGGAAAAAAAGGAAAATGGCGCCGACTATTCAAAATTTTTAGAGGGCATGATTCCTATCCAGGGTTGAGCCTAAGTTTTACCTTTACTTCTTATGAAAAGTAGGCTGGCAAGTTCAGAGAGTTTGCTCACATGCCCAACTCCAAACCTCCTTCAGCCCATTTCAGCCAAATTCAATTACAGATCAGTCATCACAAAAGATGTATTTCTATACATTCCATGAAAATGGACAGCTGCATGGAGGACAGGCCTTTTTAGGGCCCCCACCAAGATAAAAAGATGGCGGCTCAAGTTCACCCCTCATTAGACATCCATACAAGCATTAACTGTCAAAACAGAAATCCCCAGGACAGCTAGCAACCCACAACAAGCCAGACTCCTTACGTGGCTAAGAACCACAGAGAGAGAACTGCAGAAAATGCTAAGCCAGGCTGAGTTTGCCTTGTCCCTGCAACATTTGCAAGAACACAGCAAAAACACAGCTTTCTTCTGGTTTTACACTTGACATTTCCCTGACATTTTCCCTATAATGCTGCCAGCTATTCCCAGCTCCCAGTTGTTTTGCAAATTCATCATAAAATTGAAGTCTTACATTACATGTAATTAACTATCCAATACAACCGTCTATTCTATTAACAAACATTTGTCTAATATATATCAGTGGGGCCTGGAAGTCCATGTTAAGCAGGATAATCAAAGATTTGGTTTAAGTTTAGATGCATATTTAATTTCATAGATTTAACATGGTACTGCTGCACAGGAAGGTAAAACAAAAAATGATTCTCTAAACAACGCATCATCCTCAGTCCCCTCTAGGATGAAAGCAAACCGCTAAGAACAGCAGAAGTGTTGCAAGTAAAACCAAAAGCATTCTGTTTCCAATCCTAGCTAACGCCAGATTATCAAATTTCTGAAACATCACTAACATATAGTACCTTTGAAAGTACCTTTAGGATATTACGGAGGTTTTAAAGGTTTTTTGTTGTTGTTTTTGGGGTTTTGGTTTTTTTGTTTGTTTGGTTGGGTTGGTTTTTTTTTGTGGGTGGTTTTTTTTGGTTTTTTTGTTTTTTGTTTTTTTTTTTTGTAACATTTGAAATAAATAAGCAACATCTTAGAAACCCTCACTGAATCTGATCGTAGACATCATCTTCCTATCCCCGTCTGCTCCACAGCCTCAGGCCCCTTGGGCTACGAAGTCCATTCCCTTCTCCCATGAGCCTCCATATAATGAGAGGTTAGACCAGGACTTCCTTTCAAGCACTACACATTAAAAGATTGCAAACTGTATGCATGACAATCTAGTGATGCTTTTGTATCTTCTTGTAAGGAGGGCTGGCATTGCTTTTCTTCCCCACCTTCTACCACAGAGCAGAGAAATTGAACTGAGGAATTAACATACATGCAACCCATAAACCCAGGGAACGGCTATTTCCTTTAAGTCATCTCCAATTATATTTTTATAGTTGTTTTCCTGACAGTGAAGCACTTGCTTGGCATGAGACAATTCAAGTAAATCCATATTGTAGTAGCAATAAAGATTACTCAGGATTTCAAAGTTTCATGAGGCACAAACCTGAAGCCATGGAAGACAGGCACAGTGTGGATCCAGAAGGGCTTTCTGTCCAGCCAGGTTTCAATCACAGCATGCTCTTGTTTAATTGCAAGTATAAGATGCATTTACATAAAGCACAAAAAACTCTGTCTCCCCTTCCCAGCTTGAGCAAGTTTGTTGTGGAGTTAACTTTAGAACTGCTAATCCTCATTTTTCTTAAATCAGAGTGGTCTCTATGCAAAATAGAGTTTCTATTACTCAGAATAAATGGGCATATACATTTAACCACCCTGACTATCACTTACAAGGTCTTGTACTTCCACTGAAATCATGGCAACATTTACTGCATCATTCCGCAACACACGGATTACCCCTCCCCATTATCACAAACAATACCAAAAGAAATAAATTTCTCTAATAGCATGGATGGTCACTAGGATATGGCTGCACATCACCTGGTGAACATAAACACACCTCTGGACTGACAAAGATAAAGCAAGTCGAAGCAAGTGTAAAATACAATGTTTTGTAAGGAGAAAAGTGCGTGTGTGTGTGTACATGTGAGTAGAAAAGACACGAGGTATTTTCAAAAACCCTAAGAACACTTCTAACTTTTTTTWATTCTTTATTCCAAAAAGTGGGGGGAAGGTCTAAATTTTTTAAAGTATTTTTAAAAGTTTTTTTTAACCCATAGCAAAGTGTCATTGATGGACCTAGTTAATTGCATCAAGTTTACTGGAAAACAAAACTCCAAAATTTGAAGTCCCCTCAAAAACACTACACATCTTTGTGTCAAAAGAAACTAGGAAGCCAAGATGAGTATTCAATATTAGCACTTAGTTTTTGGTGACTACTGCAAGCTGCAAGATTCAAGATATTCTTCCCAGGTTATGGCATTTTGCAACAGAACAAAGAAAAATGGCAAGTATACATTTGTTTAATTTTAGCCCTTTTCTCAGAATATAAACCACTGCTACAGTAATTAACTGCAGATTGGCCTAAACTGCTCTGCGGCCATTCCAGCTTACTAATTAAATATGCTCTCACAGCCATAATAAAAATTCTGGGAAACCTCTGGCTGAAGAGCAGGCTTCTCAGGAGGGGAGCGAAAGTCAGGAAAAAACTTCATTCAGAACAAAAACACTAACAAAATTTTTTTAACATGCTCCAGATTTTTCTAACTCAGTGACACCAACCACACCTTTTACAATTTTTTTTTGTCTACCCTTCTGTTTATTCCTTTCAGAAGATGTTTATTTGCTGGAGAGTTTGCATACCAACCGAATGGACAAACAACCTGTCCATTTCAAAGTATGTTCAGGTTTAGAGGATACTTTTTTTTTTTTTAATCCAACAAAGGTAGGACTGGTGTTACAAAGACTAGCTTCACTTAACATTATACCACATCAAATTTGCTTGCTAAAAAGAGTAAAACTTTTAAAGCATGTTGTCCTCTGCTGATATACGCAATTTCTACTATATTTCAGGGTTTAAGAAAAAAAACTCAAAAAACCTTAAATGAAGCAGCAAACAGAAAAAAGCATGCAGATGTAACTTAAAGGAAAATAAGTGCAATTTGATTCAGCACCTCTGGCTCCCAACTTCTTCCTCTCTCTCTTCATGTCTACATAGTTCGTGTATGTTCAGTATTTCTAAAGGACAGGGGACTATAGTGAGTTCTCCTCAGGGAGGGGAAAACAATAAAGAGAGAAGGAGGGGGGGGGGGAAAAATCCCAGCACATGGTTTTCACCACTACTCTGCTGAATCAACAGGGAGCAGATTCCCAGATGGTGTACACTGGTAAGTACTGCACAAGTCAATGAAGCTATGTCAAACGATACCACTCAAGTGCATTATCTTTTGAGTTCTGTGTAAACAAACAGGAGCAGATCCCGAATATTTGTGAGAATACTTCATGTTACTGTCTCCGTATGTTTAACATTTTAGTAGAAGGTACATATGGACCACTCTTCCCACTCACTGTCATTCTCTCCCTCCTGTTCCTCATTCCCCACATACACCGTATCTTTTCAGGCCACTGTCAAACCAATTCAAAAAGGAGTAAGGATACATTTTCATTAAAAACATTTTGTGCTTAGCTGCCATCTGCTTCTTTATCAGCCTCCAAATCCTCACATGCCTTTTCTGTGGTCTTCAGTTTCACACATTCGGAAGCTGAAAGTTTTCTTCTGTTGTATTGTGAAGCGCAGTCTACGTGAGCTATTGTTTTTCATGTCAAATTCACCTCTTTTGAAAAGAGTGCTTAATGCTTACGGCCCTAATCCATGTTCTCTCTACAACGCCAATTTAAACCTACTTTTTTTTATGCCAGTGGCAAATCTAATCTTAAAGGTCCCTTAGCACTTCAGATACTCACCTTCACTGTTTTTATGGGAAGCATGGCTATTTCACCCCCTTTGTGCAGCACTATAATTTGCTCTCTCACAAAGGGAGGACCCAGACTTCCAGACTCTGCTCTTGTTCTTTCACACAGAAGCTGCAGTTGAAGCCATCACCCCTTCATAGCGGGTGTTAACAGTCTGTCCTCCACATAACCAGACCCCTAGTCTGTCTTTTATCCGAGTAGGAAAGGAAAGGTTTCAGCTAATACTTGACAGAGAGCATCTCCAACTTAACTGGGGGGGTGGATTGAGAGCAGACGAATAATTAAGATGAAGTCAAAAAGAAAGAAACATCCATATATATGGATCACTGCTAGTTTTGCTATTACTTTTCCACATAAACAGTTTGCCTAGTTCATTTCTTATGGCCCCAGCAAACACAGAAGTGTCTTGGGAAGCGTTAGCTGGACTTGTTTGAAAAACAACACAAGGGTTATGGTAGACAAGGGATCCTAAACTTCCAGGCAGGCTTTCAAGGTTGTAATTTACATTTGGTTTCTGCAGGCTTACAAAGGCCTAGCGACTAAGGCAGCAGACCTCAAAACTTAGTCATCAGCAAAAGGAATACAGAATACAACAAAAGTTTTCTTTACAGTAGACCAATGGACAGGCAAAGCAAGCATGTCATCAGGGACTACTCTTTCAAGGGGTACAGCAGGAACAGTTTTTCTGGTTCTCACATCAATCGCTGAGCAAGATGCAGGCAGCTTCCATAAACATTTCCAGCAGTCACAACTGCCAGGAAAAAACACAACAAAACAAAACAAAACAAAAAAACAAACACAAACAAACCACACAAAAACAAAAGGCCATGACCTTATTTGTATGTCTGGACGCTCAGTTTTTATCTTTTCCATCTCTACCTGTGCCTCAAAGCACAACCACTGATGCAAACTTCAGTACTCTCCTTTTATCTTGAGGGATTCTTCTATGTGGACCTGCAACCCAAGTGAAGTGCAGCTGGCATTTGATATGCCAAAAGAAAAGTAGGTGCAAGTCAGAGAGATGATAGCATGCCAAACCCAACACAGCACGCCGCAGCTCCAAAGCGAGCAAACTAGTAAGGCTGCTGCCTTGGGGCACTCGAAGGTAAAGGAATGTATACTACACAGAAACCAGGGCAACAAAACTGGCAGAGAAGCCGCTGACACTTTATGCTGAACCTTAAAAAATGAAAAAAAATTTTTAAAGTTACAGCTTCTTTGTAGCTTGTTCTACCATAGACATGTCAATGTATTATTCTAAGTCAAACACAGCATATCCTTCCCTCTCTCCTCTCTCCACCCTCAACATTGTTCCTGCACAAGTTATATTGAAGGAAGCACAGGGTTCTTCCTCTGTTTGTGAGCAAGAAAAAGAAGGAAAAAAACCAACTTCCACTCAAGAGCAAAGCTAAACAGAAGCCAGTCTGCTTAAAGTACTAAGTGTTCCCACACAACATTTACCCACCAACTTCAGACCTTTCAGCATAAAACCTAAACAAGGACAAAAGAGATTTAATATACACTCCTCCACAGATCCAGAGCAAAGAAAAATAAAAAGGCATGAAGGAACCCTGAGTGATGGACAGCGTTTTCAGTTTAACATAACTGTGACGCACAAGGAGAATGTCAGGGTTAAATTAGATACTACACTAGAAAAATATTCCCTGGAAAATAACATGGGTCTCATATCTCTACTGGTAGGAAAACGCAGATTGAAACTCTCAGTAACTTAGAAGTCCTTGCTTCTATTCTTCTTCATGTCTTATGTAATTTTGTACTGCAAGAGTCCTCTCCAGATCAGAAGTTCATTGCCAAAGCGTCCAAGCAATCTAGCAGGAGAGACAAAAAGCTTTTTGAACAACTGCACATTTATACCTCCCTTGTTTTTCTTCAGAACGCGAGTACTTTTGGGTTGGTTTTTTTTTTTAGATGAATGGCTGGCAGATTTAAAGTCTTCTTCCTCGAAGTCAGTGGCTTATCACGACAAACAGATTAAATAGATCCAACTTTCTCATTCTTTTTATTGATTAGAACTTGATCATTTCTTTATACGCTCTGCATCCTAAGATACTCTAAAACCTACATTGTTTTTCCACAGTGTAATGCTCTCAACAAGCCTTTCAAGGCTCTTTTCCAATACTTGCTTTCTTCTTCACAATCTCCCACGAAAGGAAGATGAAAGCATATAGGAAAAGAAAAACATTATCTCCACCCTTGCCTTAAAAGTGCTGCCATCACAGTATAACTATGACCTCATTTCATTTAAACAGATCTCTTCTCATGTGCATTTGGGATCCAAATTATTTTAACATTCCCCTAGAAGTCAACAAGCTTTTATTGCACATTACTTTTGTCTACTCCAAATAGCCAGAGCACAAAACAGAAAGCAAATAGGTTGTTATATCTCATTAAATACACTCTAGTTACATCCATGCAAACCACTAAAGGCAATGAGGTTGCACAGGAATCACTTAGGTCACCCTCTGTAGACAACGGAGTTACACTCTTTTAATGAAGACATAAATTTGGCCTGCAGGAGCCTAACGACTCATAGCAACACATGGTAAGAAAGCAATGCAGCTCACTTCCCTCACCTTGGACAAATCACAAAGTCTCCCAGTAACAGGCTGAGGGGTTTTCTTTTCCTTGTTTAAAAACAAACTTTATTTCTTTAAGAATTATTGATAAAAGCACAGCCCTACAAATGCCTTTTTTCAGAGATATTTTTGCCATGTGTTGACTGAAACTGCCCTACAAGGTACTTTAATTTCAGTTCTAACTGAACATGAGGACTTCACAAGCAACCGATGAAGTACTTCAGAAAAAACAGCATCCCCAAATGAAGGTAATCTGAATATAGCCCTGTTCCTGTTTCTCTCACACTGTGGTGTTTCCTATCATTATAGCAGCTTTGGTTAAGACTGCAAGTGGAATTTAGGAACTGTTCCTCCCAGTAACGACTGCTTGTAATTAAGCCCTACTGATACTGCAGGGCTCAGCTTTCGTAAAGTTACAGGAGGAACTCAAAAAGCCTGCCATGTAATCATGTTATTTGAGTAAACTATGTATTTGTTTACTCTATTTTTAAAAAGTGAGAAGAGATCAGGTTTTGTTTTTGCTAATACTTGCTATCAGAAAGACATAAACCCCGTCATGCCAGTAAGAACAAAACCGGCAACGATAATTTCACTGGGAGTCAAGATATCCATTAACTCTTTGACACTACAGACTGTACTGTAAAAACTGATTTCAGCAAAAAAGTTCCTACATACAGAATTTACCATTACAGGAATTTCTGAAGGTGCATGCCAGGGGAGGCAAAGAACAAAGTCAAAGTCTAGTTAACAGCTTCAGTACAGCAATGCCTCTGGCACACACGTAACATCACTTCGGCAAGGAGGAGGAGATGGCATTCGACAGCCACTTCCTGCCAAAGCCCTCAAGGAAGGTAAAACTGGTTCCAGCTTTGCTATAACAGCTTTAATTCTACACTTACTTTGCATCTTTTCCATGGGGAAGTAACCCAGAAAGTTTGTGGGTTTTTGTTGGTGGGTTTTTGTTTTGTTGTTGGTTTTGTTTTGTTTTTTAAAGCAAGTGAGATGATCCTTCACCGGTTGGGGAGGAATCTATTTTTGTTAACTGGATAACTTGTTATGTGGAATAAATTTTTATTCTAGTCATGTGTACATTGCTAAAAAGCTTAAAATAAACCACAAAATTAAACCTTTACTTCAGAAAGAAGTAACAAAACCACACAATCTACTCAAATCTTACTTTTCTGGCAGTGGTTGGTGGTCCAGCAGCGGTAGTTGTACTCATTGTTAATAGATGTCTTCTCACACAATGGCTTCTCTTCCATTGTTCCTGGACACAAGTCCCCACATTCCTTTGGAGGTTTATTCCCAACAATGTAGTTATTGGACACTGCATCTAGGATGAGAGACCAGTCCACCGTGGAGAGGTAACACAGGTCAGAGTTCTTCTCAATCCGTATGGCCCCGCGGGTTATGTTCCTCAAGTTGTGAAGCCCAATCTCTTTAAGATTTGTCATTTCAAAGATAACCAAGGCATAGTTGTAGAATAGGTTCCTCCCACGAATGACTGTGAGGTTGGGGAAGAGATCACTGAGGCTTTCCAAGCCTGCCACACGGAACAGCAGCAAATAGTCAGTTATGACAGTGAGCTTCGGGAAGCGGAAGTTGCGGTAATCCTCTGCTTTAGAGATGAGCAGAATTTGGAGGAAACCCTCAATTACCGTACAGTTCTCCAGGCGTTTCAGCTCATGGATATCATTGCGAATGTCAACATTTGGCCCGCAAACTGAAAATGTAAAAGGAGAAAGGAAAGTTAGTAAATAAGGCATTTTTAAGCCTTTTGAAATTGGAATGCAAGTAGGATATTCTGATGGCCATAAAGTTTTTAACTTCTTAATCAGGTTGCAATGTTAAAATAGGAAATGAGTACTTGATTTACACCTACATTGAATATTCATCTCATTTAACCCAGCACTATAAACACTACCAGGACCAGCACAGAGATGCAAGCTATCTATATTCTTCAGCAGACAGAGAAATGTAGTTTTATCAACTGCTGTTGAAAAGAGCTGCGTTAGACTGAGGAACATAAAGATAAACCAAACACATTTGCACACCCTGCTTCAAATTACATCATGACATGTATGACCAGACCAGGGGTTCAGCCACATGACTCCAAACAAGTTAGGTAATAGAGAGTGTGATCCACTGGTCATTCCATTGCTAATTTACACACACACCCCCCCCGAAGATACATGAAGGGGAACATCTTCCAGAAAACTAAACTTATTTCTCAAATCACTCTTTCTTCCCAGGGTCACAAGCCAAACTAGCCCTAATTCGTGAACGCTAGTCTTGCAATAGATCAGCAACAACACAAAATCCATGGAAAGCTGCTCAGCACTTCCCGCACTGTGACTGGGAAGAACAGAAAGTGCTTGGACTTGTAGCTAATGCACTGAATTCCTGTTTGCATGTTCCAGTGAAACAAGTTTCACTGATTTTGGCACCAAGATACAAAAAAGTTTCTTGAGTTCTAAGAAACACAGGATAAATTTATTTACAAGAACACACAGCATCACAGTGAGGAATTTCCCTTGAAAACAGCAGACTGAACTCAATGCACTCTCTAAGAAAACAATGACCAAAAGGATTATTCCCTAATAAATCTATGTATTAGATCTTTCCATATTAGACATGTACCACAACAAAAATTTTGAAGGGGATGGAAGAAAAGTGTACTAATAATGTAATAAATAGACACATAAAATGCACTTTGATGTAAAACAAAGAACTACAGAGCGTAGAGAGCTGTTGTTCTTGGAAACCCTCAGAGTTGGTCTTCTGCGGAAAACATGGAAAAAAGATTCYCCGGAATAGATAGTAAGTTGCTTGTAAGCAAACAAAGTAAAAATGCCAATTTATTTAAGCAACCCGAAGCTTAAATAAACCCCAAGCAATTCAATTTTGTGGAAAGGTTCTCTTTTTATGCATGCTAGGCTTAATTATTTTAACAACATCTTTTCCTCAGACAAGGAAAAGGTCTAAACAAACACTGGAGCCAAAAAACTTAAATTCTAACCCAGACAAATTGTCCAGAGATTCAGAAATTGCACTGACAATAGAAAGCAGTCCTTCCATCCCACAACACTTATCTAAGGCTAATAACTTAAGCTAACAAAGGATCCAGAACATGAGCATGCTAAAACCACAGCAACTCTAATATCCGACACGGACTTAAAGGCTTTTAAGTCTTTAAAAGACTAAAGGACTTCATTGTTAGAGGGACAACGTAAAAAAACAACAGGGCGAGATCTTTGTTAAGAAACAGATGTTTTCTACACAAACTATTACCTAATCTTCCTTCTGTAAAGATCCAAGCTGAAAGCAGAGGCTATTAAAATGTGACTTGCTGCACTAGAAGCAGCTATGTGCAAGAAAGTTCATTCCCTTTAAAAGAACTTTTAAAAAAAAAAAAAAAACACCAAAACTAACGTACCAACAGTAACACCTGGCCATCACGACCAGTGAGACAGGAAATCCCCATTTTAGTATATACTGACTACAGAACAGTTGCATACTACTGCCTGGAATACATGTCAAGGCTTTAACTTCAGGAAAACACTAAAAAAGGTGAGTGGATTCGCATTACCCAGCTTTAGAAGCCAGATGGGAGAGGGGGAATGTTAAAGAACTCCAAGATAGTAGGGCTGATAAGAGATGTACTGATCACATGTGGCAGAAGTGTGGGCTTCTCTCCTGAATCTGTAGGCAAGACAACCCTCAACCCAAATTAAATTCCTTTAATAAGCTGTTACCCAAGTCTTGCTTTCCACTTCTGAAATTTTCTTCTAAAGCAACCATCCCTCCACCCACCCTCAAGGGACAGTGCCCTCTGCCCAAAGCACAGCCCAACAATAACGTGAGTATATTCACACTTCGACATTGGGCTTCTCTTTTTTAAAAACGGCAACTTAGAACACACAATGTTTTTCCAATTAAACTGTTTTAGTTTCTGTCTCTACCTGCTGGCAGGACAAGGTAAACAGTATGGTTCCTGTTATAGCAAAGCAAAAGTAGCAGAATTTATTTTACTGCCATAAAATTTTAGAAAGCCTAACTGCTTCAAGCCCTTTATTTTGTCAAAGAAATAAAATTTGCACTTGCGCTGACATTTTGTAGGCAAGGTTCCAGAGTGATGGGTTTAAAAACAGCTGAGTTACAATACCCTAAAGAACAATTTGTAAGAGAAACGGCAGCAACCATTAACTAAAGCGTTATATATCTGTTCATGCGTCTTTTCTGAGGCTGGGCTTTAAAAGTCATATTGCCTTTAGCTTTATGTTTGTTTCAGCTTGAAAGTTACTTAATTTTAGATATTTAACACTTTTATAAATCAACGAGATTTCTAGAACTTTATGGCAAAAGTATGCACTCACTTGCCTCAATTATGAAACATCATCCCCTTAATACGGAAAAGGATAAAAGTCCAGTGGGCTCTAATGTTAGAAATTTATTAGAGATGAGCGTGCTGTTGACATTTTTGATTTAAGAACTTATTAGTTTATCTAGTGAGTTATGTTTTGCAGAACTTCATGCATATAATGAGAACTGCAGAGACCCAAACATGAAATGGGACAAGCACCTTGGTCCATTCCGACACTTGGAAAAAACAGTTCCAATTAAAGCCGATGTTTTGTTTTGTGTTGTTTGGTTGTTTTGTGTTTTGGTTTGGGTTTTGTTTTTTTTTTTTTAAAGAAATTTCTTTAAAAGTTCACGTTGTTCACCAAAGTTAATTATACCACAATGCATCATCTTTTTCTCACGTTTTTCTCGCTGCCCTGAAAAGGATTATATGAAAAACAAATTAATCAGAGCTCAAAGTCAACTACAATTTCCATTTGGCTGTGCTGTGTTTTCTTTGGATCCCATTTTAGAGAAAGCGTATATGGACCTACCRTATAAACTGGTCTGTCAGACAGAATGAAGTGCAGATAAAATGCTCTTTAGAGCATTTGTATTCCATTTAACAGTTTTTGATATTCCAGCTTATAGAGTTTTTTTAATCTAGTATAACTTACCTTTGTTTCATGTTCAATTCAGAATTGGAAATTAACTATTATGTATTTATTTTGCTCACTAACAGGAAATAAAAACACCACATCTGTTTATTACCCTGCCCCAATAGTTTTGGGTAGATTATAAACACCCAGGATAATTACCAATAGTCAGATTCATGCTGTTTTCATTCAGCTGCTTACAGATTTCCAAGCCTTTCCTTAAACTGCCTATCATTTCTCAGATTTATTCTAAACTAAGCACCTAATTCTCAGTGAGAAATTAGTTCTTTAAAGAAATATATATTTATTTGTTTAAAAGAAAACTCCCAATACAGTAAAATACCAAAGAGAAGCAAAGCATTCTTTACCTAGACGAACACAAATGCCACCCTAGAAGTAGCACTTTAGTCCAAAAGTACTGAGCTTCGCCTACTATCCAACAAGAAGCCCACCTGTCCTCTTTTTTTTCTGGGAGCATCCCAGGGGCAAGCTGCAGGGCATGTAAATTTCCAAAGGTAATAGAAAAACCCACTCCACACGACAGTCTTTCTGAGGACCTGCAGCCCATTCCTAATCAGAGGACAGATCCAAACCTGATCATGTAACTGAGATGGGGGTCAATGAACTACCAGGAAAAATGATTGCACGTAACAGGTTCATATGATGCTAGTAATTAATGCGACCTGCAGCCTATTCCTTGATCTTGCAGAATCTCCTGGCAAGTCTCCTTTCTAAGTGCTGCTCCAGGCTGGGGCACCAAGGAGCAGAACAGAGGCTGTGAACAAACACGCACACTGCACAGCACACGGGTAGTAAGTTGACACAGTGAGTAGACACAGACTGGGCAGAAAGCGAAGCTGTGCGTGACACACAGAGCTCAGAGTACAGTGATCCAGTAGTTTCTTCTCAACCTTAACTTATGCTCATTTTGATCATAAAAAACATTTTGACATGGAGAAGAACCTTGCCACCTTGAGAAACACCTGCCATTTAATCATTGCCTACATCAAATAATCATTTACTCCATGATTGCAGCAGGTCTTTATTCTTTTTATATATCTACTAGTTATTTCAGGTCACTAGCTACTCCTAAAAAGGACCTCCCCGTTGCCCTTCAGTGTTTCGAAGGAACCATTCTTTTTGCAAAATGGCATGCTACAAAAGACAGATCAGCAGAAAGCCTGCTGTTCAACGTTCAGCCTACAATACAACTTCTGCTTGCTACAGCATGTCACCGCTGTACATATATTCATAGGAGTTAATTCGTTACCAATACTAAGGTGTTAGAGGGCAGGATTGACAGTTCACACATTCACCATTTTTAATAAGCGAATTCATTTCCTACAAGAAACCATTTCATCATGGTGTAGTTCTTGTTTGCAAATTTTGTATTCCTCCCAGTTACTCCATTTAGAAGTTCTAAAGAAACAGAACTGTTTAGGTTTTTCTTGAAAAAAAAAATACACACCTTCACATTTTAAGCCTTGCCTTTGGCCCTTTACTTTTTTGGGTAATGTTAAAAGGTTGTACTACACCGAATGGTCTCAGTATCCTCTCAACTAGCCAGAAGTTAAAGATGGAACAACCCTCACTATCTGGCCCTCTCAACACCAAAAAGTCTTAGACAAAGCAGCACCAAGGCAGGTGTGAATCATTGAGTCAATCCAGCACAACCCTTTTGCAAGTCTAAGGCCTTTTCAACCTAAGTCTGCTCCAGCTGGGTCAGGCTTTCCCTAGCAACACAGACTTGTTCAGCCTGTGCAGTAATTTACATTTCTGAAATGAGAATCAGGATAGACTGCTTGCCATTAACATCTAACTAGCAATCTTGAAATCAACTCCTGTTCACCTTTCTCCTGTTTTGTATACTCATGGCGTGTTACCAAAGCAACTTATGATTTCCCTTTGTTTCCCCTCTTCTGACTCCCCTTATGTGAAAATTGTTTCCTTTACTTCAGAGTAGAGGTGCAAAGCTTTATCTTAAATGAGGAGAGCCTGGATACCTTCAGCTTTTCCATTTAAAAAAAAAAGTATCCCCGTACACTGATTGCTGAAAGAAAGTGCTGAAGGTGCAGAAGTTGTTCTAATTCCATATCGTTTTCCTGCCCAGGGGTTAAAACACCCATTCTGAGGACAAAGTCTGTGATCCACAAGGTTCAAAAGGGTTCTTTTAAGGGAGGGCATGAGGTTGCTCAACTTCTCATCTACCCTGAAATTCTGTACCATGGTAACAAGTACAGTATGTTACCATCAGCGCTGGACGATTTCCTACACAAAGAAGGAACTACAAGGCTTAATACAAAAAACGATTGTGGCTAGTTCTACTTTTAGAGAGTAGCTTGCTCACACCACCACCACCACAAGAAAAATCTCACTTTGCCAATAATGGCTTTTTCTGAGCACACTCCACTTCAATGAGAGGTCTGCTTTCCCAGACAGCTACTGCTACTCTCTGGTCAGCCAAGACCTGATGTTACTGAACACAGCAACATTGCTCTCTCCCAAACTCCTCTAATGAAAGAGCTTGACCACGTCACCCTTCAGTAACGTCAGCTCAGAGCTGTGGGTCTTTCTGGGAGATCAGCACATCTTCTGAACAGTGTTGTTATTTATTCCCAACAGAGCCACTTCCTTTTCATCATGTGTTTTTTAGTTTTAACCTATGGCAGGTCCTTACAAAAAAAAAAAAAAGGGTCCAAAGCAGCTACTGAATATGGCTGCGGTCCAGCAGCCCTCGTCCCAGATCCACAGCATGCAGCATCCTTTTTAAGGCAAGCATCTCCAGAGTTACCATCTCTCTCTCTCATAACAACAAAGAACACGTTTATTGCATTGGGTAGATTTAGATCCGCATAATGTATAATGGCCTGCATATTGACATGTTTACTATATACTGGATCAACTCAATAGAAGGGTTGTCTGGCACATTGGAAAAAACCCAATGGCTCAAAAAATTCCTTTTAGACACTTGAAGGTTAAAGAACAACTTTGGCTGATGACAGCATCCTTATCTCCATGTTATCTGAAAAATTGGTTTGAATCAGCTTAGGAAAAAGGAACTAAACATATGATAAAGCCCGTCAACAGATTTAAAAGGAGCCTCTTTTCTACACGACTGCAGTTGCTCAGAAGAGAAGCACAAGGACACATCAGTGGAAGCAGAGAGGGAATAGTCTGAAAATGTTACGTCCATACAGATTATAAACAGGGAAAAGTAAAACTTGACCTTAATCTCTCTCTTCGTTCTTACTGCTAACTATTATGTTTGTTTTAAGAAAGCCATCAGGACTGTCATACAGCCCTGAAGAAGAATAATCTTTAAGTGTTCTTATTCAGTCATTGCTGAACAGAGAGGTACTGCAGCCCACGGCCTGGTCTTAAGCCTAGTTTGTTCCTGTAGTTTCACTCCAAGACTTGGAAGGCAAAGGTAGAAAGACTGAGAAGGAACCGATTAGCAACCACAATTTCCCTTCGAGCCCATGAAAAGTTTCAGCATAGCTGCACCACCTGCAGACACAGGGGAAAAAAAATTACTACAGAAGTCTAAGGATTCTTTAATTGCATACTATGCAAAGAAGGAATTAAATGTGGAGTTCACAGAAATCGGTGGTTGGAGATTGCTTATGACACTTTACATTAACACAGGATTCCACCACCCACTGAGTTCTTGGTTTTGCCTTCGTAGTGACACTATGAATGAAATATATATTTTAGTGTCTTTAATGTACTTACACAACCTCCCACAAAATTTCTGTACTCTCTAAGCTCACCTATCCTGCATGTGTCACATCAATCACTAGATCTCTTCCCAGTGAAGCCAGCTTCTGTATTACCTCTTGGGATGTCAGAACCGGTAACAAGGAGGGAACTAAATCTACACCACACGATTCAAGCTGTCTCCCTAACCACTGAACTATTCCTCTTCATCAAATATGCTACATAAACAGCTTTACATTTACCAAGATTCTATGAAGTTACCTCTCTCTGCATGAGAGATAAAAGGCACCCCACAATCCAGAAAACATCAACCATTGTAGCTTTTGCTAAGCAAGTCCATAATTGAATTTCAGCTTCTGTATTTCTAGGACTAGCACAACGCTGCCATCTTTGGTTTGCAAAACAGGAAAGGGAATACTCAAACCCAAACAAAAAACAACTGTTTCCATTTGAATCTAAGTCTTGAGAATGTTCTTGTTTACACATCTAAGGCCCAGGAAGAGGGCTTGGGGTTTTTCTTCATTTAATTAAAAGTTAAGCTTTGGAGGACAAAGCTAGACCACTATGATCTTCTAAACACTCAAGGGACTGGAGATTATATTGCAATGTAGCTTGTCATTTCTGAGAAATATAGTCTATTATCATTAAGTTACCTCGTGCCACTCATCACTCCAGCAACCTTTTACAGAATTCTTCTCTCCCAGATTTAGAAGGGAAAAGTGGTGTCACAAGAGGCCAATCAAATTTGGCCCAAATACCTTAAAAAGTGACTGGATTCCCCTTCTCCACACATTCTCGTTGTCTCCCATAGCCCTTAGAAAAATACACACATCCTACTTCAATTTTATCTTTTACCACTCTACTAACTATATATTCCCAATCCAAGGGCCACTGTGTTACCAAGCTGACCAGAACAAAACATTCACAAAAATAACACACAGAAGGACTACAGCCCACATCACAAAGTCAAACTGGCTCTGCCTTTTTGCTCTTGCAATTTCAGCTGTCATTGGCTAAAGATATCTCTGGCATTACTGCTTTCCATGAACTTCCTCCAACTTCCCCATAAGTTTACAGAAAAAAAAATTTCAGAATAAATCACATTTCTGTCCCTCTTCTCACTTGCCTTCTCTCTGCCAACATTTTACTTTGAATGTCAACAGGAACAGCAGCTTAGCAAAAATGGAGCCAACAAAATGAAGTGAATCCCTTTAATAATATTGATTGATGCCTTCTCCACACAGTTCACCAGAGCAAGCGGGTCTAGATTTAGCCTAGCTCACGTGAAAGCATCCTCATGACTAAGTCATCCCCAAATTAATCCTCTCTCACCAAGACTGCACTGACCCAGCACATCCTTCAGGGGTTCCTCTGAAGCCACATCTGTTACCTCCTACTACTGAAATAGCATAACGTGAGTGAGTGGCTCATTTGGCATGGATTTCTGTTCGTCCTCGTGGGTACATAGGGCAAAAATGGAGGAAGATACCGCAGAGCTAACAACAAGTGGCCGAGCCCCAGAACTCCTGGCTATCAAACCAAGTAAAAGTAGCACCAAACTTTTAACTCTGAGCTGTAGTGCCCAGCTTATGGACAATGCCTGCAAGATTCTCTGACATTCAACAAAGAAGAAGAAAAAAAGATAAAAAGCTAACAAAGATCAAACCTACAGTAAATTCCTCACCCATTAATGCCCAGTATATGTCAAACATGGAAAGCCATTGTTTGAGCGTTATGGTTGAAGCTGAACAGTCAAACCACTGGCAAGATGCTTCTGTGTATTTACAAGGAAGGGAAAGCTGTTTGAAGCACCAGCCGAATGCAACTCCAGAATAATTCCATAAACTACACTGCAACACTTCAGAGTCACAGTATGGTCAAGTTTGCCAGCTTGTGAGAAAACTGTTGAAGTCAAACAAAAAAAAAACTGCATCAGAAAGCAGGTAATGCCTAAATCACTAAAGATGAGCTCCATCCTCACAGGAAGAAAGACAGACTTCAAACCTCTGCACTCTTTCTTACCCTGCATTATCACTTTTCTGACAGCACCACAAAATAAGAGCATGCCATTCTATACAAAATACGTAACATAGAAGTGAGTAGGTGGTGTGTTATGATCAATAACTATGAGAGTAAAACATTTTTTTAACTGTGATAATAGTGTTTAAACCTTATCCCAGTAGCTTCAGTCTAATGCCTGCTAAAGCAAAAATGGAAGACTGAAATTACAAGCTGTTTATAACACTGAATTTATGTTTCACAATCTGTGATGACAATAGAGCTTAACAGAAATTGTCTCTCCTGGGGACTGTTCTTCTCCACCTTTAAAAAAAAAATAGTTGTGTGCATGATTTTATTTATTTATTTTTAAAACAGTTGTCTACATATCCAAGTGACTCAGCAACTGGCTGACAGAAACCTATGGGATATACACTTAGGTAGCCGGGATAAGCAGCCAATTCTTCCAGAATGAAAATTCATCATGTGGCTGGGCTCAGCAACTCCCATTCAGGGAGACTTTACTATGCTTTTAGCTGCCTGCTGTGTTGCCACCCTGCAGTTATCTAGGAAACCCACCTCTCCTTAAAAGTTTTTTGGGAAATTTTTTTTTCTAATTTTTAAAAAAAATGACTGGCCAACCAGACCAGATCATTTAGGCTTCATTAGAAGCAAATTGACAGAACAGAACCATAACATATAATTGCATCCATAATAGTCAGTGAAAGGATTTAAYAGAGTCATTGGGAAGTTATACTTAGATCCACAGAAAAATTAGAAGTCTGATGCAATTACTCTTAACAATATGCAACACATGACCCTACTATCCTGTGCTAACCATCTCTTACATCATGAAACACAGAAATCCTACATTCTCTGGCCTTCCATAGTAATGTTTCTGTTTTAACAAACTGAACTAAGACTTCCATTAATCCTTTATTTCCACCTGAACAGAGATTTAAGATAGTTAAAAAAAAAAAAAAAATCATCTTGATTACACAGAAGAAAAAGACAGTGCTATGAAACTTCATCTAACAGAACAGGGAGCCCTCCCTTCACATGGCAGCTATGCAGCTTAAAATCACATAGGTCATGCTGTAACCTGCTTTCTCAAGGCAGTTAAAATATGACCAACTTGCAATCCCCAAAAAGGGCTTTAAAGGTATTAAATTACATATATGCAGGTGCTGTGGGGCTTTCCAGTCATGAGCTAACCAGATTGAAAAAAGAACCTTCTTCTCCAAATAAAAGGTAAAACACATGGGTTGGCTCCAGAGACAAGGTGAGCAGTAGTTCAGGTCTTATCAACCAAACACAGTTGCACCAGAACACAATTTAAGGAAAATATAAACCAAAGTAGCTATACCAGGAGGAGTTCTTATGGGAACTCACTTTTCTGGCCAATTGGACACTTTTGATTCACTTTTAGTATCACAAACACAGCCCAACCAAGGAAAGTGTCCTTTATACCAGAACAGCAGCATTCACACAGGGTATTTATTGTCTCACAGGCATCACAGCCCAATAACCGGGGTGGGGGGGAGGGAATCACCTCTGTGATACCAGTCAAGGTGAATCTTGCCACAAACAAAGGACCCTTAATGCACACAGGTGAAAAGCAACCAGATAAACAGAGTTAAGCATGGAAAACTAGAGCCCTTTTAGGCACAGTCAACTACCAGAATTCCAAGGTTTTCATTTCTCTGAAGATAAAGAAAAGCTTCCAATCCTAAGTATAAGATTTTCAATGTATCTCTGCAGATCTTCTGTTCAGCAATTAATTGACCTCCACTGTAAAATAGTGAAAATAAAAAACATACGAGAAGTACATATACACCTTGTTAAAGAAAGTGCCAACAGTGGTATACTCCCAGTCGCTTGTCCACACTTGGCTTTTATCATAGAATCATTAAGGTYGGAAAAGACCTCTAAGATCATC
>JAYKAV010000001.1:7037290-7047899 GCA_035582835.1 Phoebastria nigripes
CAGCTTTCCAGCCACTCTTCCCCCAGCCTGTAGCGTTGCATGGGGTTGTTGTGGCCAAAGTGCAGGACCCGGCACTTGGCCTTGTTGAACCTCATGCAGTTGGCCTCAGCCCATCGATCCAGCAAGTTCAAGGTGACATTTCAGCCCATACTCTCCATTTTATATTTATATACTGCCCAATACATTGGATTTCCAACCCTATATACAGTTTTTAAACACTGCCCATAAGCACCGTGGGTGACGCACAATGTTGTAATTCTGGTTAACAAAATAATTTAGGTATTTAATCAGCCTAGCTGTACTGAGTTCTATTGCTTGACAACTGCAATTATTCTCACAATATCCACTTTTATTAGAAGAGGATTGGAATGGTAGAGCAAGAACAGAATTTTTGTTCATCCTCTGGCAGGTGTTTCTGGAGAGCATGGGATGCAAAAGGTTGTCCTAATGCATTTCTAACAAATCCACCCATGAGAAAACACTGGGTCCAACTGGGCTAGAGAAATACAGCCACGGCACATTTCATTCAGCAACTCATCATCAGGGATTATCTATTCTGCTCCCCTTCTGAGCCAAAATTTGGGGGAAGAGCGTTGGAAGAAAGGGATGCAAGAAGTTACGGGAGATGGGACTTAGAGCCAAACCAAACAGCAATATCAAACCTGGGTGCTTCAGACACTCCCAACTTTAGGCACCTCCCTTCGCTGGGCTCTGCAGCTGCACACGCTCATTCCAGAAGGTAAATCAAAGCAAGGCTGAGATGGAGATCTCTGTCTTCATCATTATTTTTACCCTATACCTTGTATACACAACCCACTCCTAGCTAAAGATACAGCTGGAGAATACACACTTAAGCTGAGTTTTGCTAACTCCCTGGTGCTATTTCACTATTTGTTCTGGTCATGAAGAAGATGACGTAAGAAATCAGAAGAAATTTGAGCCAGAAAGAGATGGATAACATCAAGGAGAGAAAAACAACCAAGTGAAAGAACAGAACAGCAGACTAGCTCTAACCAATGCGATTCAGTCGCTACATTTCAGTTGTCACTTCAACACATAAACATAATATTCTGACATGAAATGAAAGTTAACTATTTCATTTTGCATTTCTATTTCGGGGGGGAGGTTGCTTGGTTTTTTTACGTTTATTGAGACTTAGTAACTACTAAATGATGCTGATTTTTCACTGAAAATGGTTTCTCTTTTCACTTGGTACTTTTGCTAAACCAAAAGATGAGTAATATATTTACTTAGTACTAACATCTTTGTCCAGTTTTACAGCTCTACATTTATTTAGAACAATACAAAATTAGAAATCTGATCAAAAGGAGGGAATGTTACATGGGACACATTTTTTTAAAAAAGGTTTCAGTTTGTTTTTATAGTGGATATCTACAAAGGGAAATATACAAAACAAGATTTTAACTTGGAAAAACAACCTTAAAGTCACCTTTAAAGTTACCTTGTTGCATTCACTAGGAAAAAGTGGATCTAAACATGCTTTTACTAGGTTTAACCTGAACTGATTCTTGAAAAGCACAATTATTGGAAAGATCATTATCTTAAAAGATCACATCCTCTCAAAAATCAGTTTTCATCTGGGGAGGGGCAGGGTGTGGAGTGGACGACGACATCTTTTCAGACTCAAATTTTCAGTACTGCAATAGAACTTATCAACCACCATGACCTGGCTGACTGAATTAAAATAAAAATATCCTCCCTGGATACTTGTGGAGTGGGCTACTGCTGTCAAAAGCTGGTTTAGCACTAGAACACCTGGAACCACAGCCTGCTGAGCAAGTATTTTTCTTCAGCAAAGTGCTCCATCTTTGTTAACAAGTGTGTACTACTTAATATTTATATTATTATAGTAAGTATATTTATAATTAACCTATGATAAGAAATCTTTCCTTAGAGAACTTAAATTAAAAATTACTTTAAACAATGAACTTTATCCACTGCAACAAATAAGAGGAGCTAGACAGAAAAAGGGAAGCAACAGAAACCACATGAACCCTGTAATGCACTCTCAAATATATAAACCTTCATTGCATTCTGAAACTCTTTTATCAGAAGTAACAATACACCCACTTTGTATTGTGCAAGATAGACAAAAAATATTACCTGATTCAACAGCTACCATCTCTCAAACAGAGGGACCATCAGCAGAAATTCTGCACATCTCTTCACAAGAAGGAAACTGTGGTGCGGGCAGAAGCTGCTCACAAGACTTCAGAATTACGCTACAGGATCGCATGAAAGAAAATCTCTCTCTGGATCCAGACTACTTTACATTCAACAAAGCTTTGGCAAGACCACTTCCTTCAGACACAAGAAAGGTTTCACCAAGCTCTGAAATCCCAGAAGTAATTACAGCATCCTGCATCCTCCCCCTCCTGCAAATGTATAGTAAAACCAGCTGTCAATCCTGTAAGGTAAAGGAAGAATCTAATCTCCACTGCAAAGGATGTGCCACTACAGCCACTCTGAAAAAAGAGTTCTTCTGCCTGTAGTTATGATTTGCCTGCCCAAACAACACTAAGTCACACCAGCCAAACAGCTCCTGCCAACATAAACTGCACCTACGGGGCGGGTGTTCGATGGCATAACTACATTGGGTAACAGTGCCACATACGCATTTAAACACAGCTATACTGCAAAGCTTTAAACTAAGTCTGATCTGAGAAAGAAGAACATAAATTAACAGAACAGAAAAAAAAAGAGCATAGGTAAAACGGATCTGAACAAGAAGACACAAAAAAAACTCCTTTCCAACTGCTAGCTTGAAGACAAAATCATCTGGAGAGCACAGCTGATGGACAGCCCTTGGCCTCACCTCACTTGTCTGACAGCTCTACTGGCCTCTCATTGCTGTTGTGAAAGAAAACCACGGTATTTGTGCAAGGCTAGTTGGTTCCATGTTAAGAAAACATATCTGAGCAGACTGTGCTTTGCTTTACCGCATGCCAGCTTCATTCAACTTCAGATTCAGAAACAAGGACTTAGTCTCCTTATTTCCTCCACAGTTAACCAGCAATTTAGGACACAAAGAGAAAGTCCTGGACTCAYGAACCGCCCCCAGATCTGTGAAAGGTCACACACTGTCTTTAACAGAAAATTTTCCAGTCCGCTTTGGAAAAGGCGACCACGCAAAAAAGGGAGTCCCCCAGTGACAGGAATTACCCTGTTGGGTAGCACCACAGCCACAGTCATCCCTGGTGTCCTCTGTGGACAACAAAAGCAGACTTGTCCCCATCATCATCTTCCCTTCCTATACTCAGACTGCCAGAAGAGATCTACCCGCCCTCCCGCCTCGCTCTCTTTTTCCTCTCTACTTGCCCAAGACACTGGCTCACCTTGACGCAGCCAACAGCTGCCACAGTGTCAAATGCTTTTGTGCACCCCTGCATTAGAGCTGATGAAGTCACACGTTAGTGTCCCAGCTGCTCCGCTTCTGCCCAGCATCTTTGCAAAAGGCCGCACCTACTAGCCACCTCAGTTGAGACAAAGCTGCAAACTACAAAGTCGACATACAGACATATTTCCAAGCTACATTTGGTAGAGGACACAGGAAGACAGTATTCTGTAAACAACACTGAAGAGTCATGCTTTAATCTCAATTCAGATACCCAAAGTTGAGTTAAACCAAAGAGGAAAATAAAAGCACAGATGAATCAGAACAGAACTTCTAAGTGCTCAAGTGGAGTCGCTTCAGCTACGCTGCCGAAGTCTGCACGATCTCGTTTCCAACCCAAGTCACATTTTGATATTCCTTGCCAAATTAATCCAAAAATCCCAACTAAGACAACCTGTGCTAGAAGGGGGGGGGGGAGGGGAAATAGGTCTAAAATAACACACAGGTCAGTGTTCCTCCTTAAAATGCAACACATGGAATAGACTCTACTTAAAGAAGTTTATAATGGAACAGACAAAACCCAATAATTTAAAAGAAAGAGAGACTCAGAAGTCATCTTTGTTTTGGTGTGAATATGTACACACCCATGCTGGGGGAGGTGAGCGAAAGACAGAATGGGTCTTTGTGGAGACCGTTAACTTATTAAAATGTCATAACAAAAAGAGAGTAGCAAGTGAACTAACAGATCAAGTGAGCTCCAGTCATATTAACCAATCCAAAGGATGACATTTTATCTGAAAGGAAAGGCTGGTCAAAAGGAAGTAATGAAGAAGATATCCATCAAAGAACAAAAAGCAGGTCTGAGCACACAGCCAGCAGCAAGACTGCACCAAAACTTACAAATGAAGTGTAAAACATCAGACTTGGTAATCCTGCTGCCAAGGAATTATTTACCACATGACGATCAATATTACAAAACACACAGTGATACGTATTTTTATCTCAACCTCTATTTGACCCAGTGGGAGCTACAGACACTTTCTCACACGAATTCACATTCTTCAAGGAGAGACAAGATGGAAAAAAAGGTTAGAAGCATTTCAGGTTCTGTCTCCTTTCAGCCCATTTCCCCTGAATGGTACCAAAACTATCTTAAGAGAACAGTTCAGAACCGATTTGTGCTACTTGAGCACCTGGTCACTAAAGCAAAATACTTCAAGATCATAGCAACAGGTTTCGTTCATGCAGTAAGTCAAAGCTTGGTTGTGCTGTCAGTCCTTTCAAGTTGTTGCCCTTTCTTCATTGCATCAAAAGCAAAGAAAGCATCTTTTAAAAATTCCTCTGAAAGGCCTGAACAAGTGCCTAAACTTCCAAGATCTATTCTCTATAGCCTTGAGCAAGAGTGACAGGAAATAAACTTTTCTCCTCAATGGCTGCTTTTAAGTTTGGTTTTTTTGTTTTTTGGGGTTGTTTTTGTTTTTTTTTTTTTTTTTTTTTTTTTTTTTAAAAAAAGACAATCAGTACTAGACCTATTACAAATTCGGAAACTGCAGATCAGGAAACAGGGAAGGAGGGGAAGGCAATGGAGAGGGGAAGAAGAGGTTTGATTTTCAGACAATCAACTTGAAAAATCCTTACTTCAGTGAACTGGTAAATAAGCAATTTCAGATGTTTTAGACCTCTTGCGTTACCTTCTGAAACATTAACCAAGCTAAAGGGAAAAGGGTTAATTATATCCCTTATGCTCCAGAGTATTTCAGCAGGCTACGCATTATGTTCTTCTGAAGGGCAAGTTGTTCTTTTATTTATTGTTTAAAACAAACACAAAGTGTCCAACACTAACATGGAGATTACCAGTTTTACTAAAACAGAGAAATACAGGGCTGCAGGCTTTCTACTGCTATAAAGCATTTAAACCTATTCTGTTTCTCTGACATTTTTTTCCCCTCGCTCTCCTCCGATACAGATCACAAAAACAACTAAGACATCTGACATACAGGAGAACATCCCGCTGATTAAAAAAAAACAAGAGCACATTACTCTTGAGAGGATACAAAGCACCACTTCCTAATGCATTCTACTTTGTCAGCACAACAGGCTTCTTGTCATTTCAAAGGGAAACTGGTCATATTGATTTTTCCAAAACACGAGTATTATAAAAATATTATGCATTTAATTGGTTTAACAACGGGCTTTTGTACTGGGACATATCAACACAGATCCTATAAGACAAGGTATAAGGTATCAAGGTGTGGCTGTAAGTACTTGAAGATTCTCTGCAAGCGACAGCTTTGAGAACTGCCATGATCACTCCTAATAAAGCTCTCTTGCAGCTCCTATAAACCTCAGTAAGACTGAGACATGTCTTTTAAGCATGGCAACTCTTACTTCTGAATTCACAACACCCTGAAGAAACATCATACTTCTCTGAAAACTAGTGTTCTTTCCACACGTCACCAAATTTCAACCATGCAATTCAGTGCTCCATGTTTGCTCAATTTTTTCTAGAGGAAAGGAAAGTTCTTTACACCCTCTCAGAGCAATTTATTTCTCTAGTTGTTCCCTTGCAAAAGCCAGACCAACTGAATCAGCTTTTCTGAATGTGAAAACCACACACCTAGCCTGTCAAGAAGCCTGGAAGATTTTTTTCCTGTTTTGTTTATAAATTTGAAAACCAAGCTGTTCTCAGACAGCAAGATCAACCATCTCTTTTTCCCCTTTCCAGTCTTCTACAATCCTAGATATGGCAACATTGGGAAGAGCTTGTACACGCTTTCCAAGGGAAAAACGTATTTCTCTTTCTCCTAGTTCTTTGTTTCTGTTTTAACACAGCATATCAGAGTGTACATCCATGACAAGCTTCAGCGGTTCAAAGACCATCTGAATAGTTGTAAGACAGAACACAGATCGTTATCTTGCCTTCCAAATTACCACTTCAGAAAATTTTTTTAAAATCAGAATTTTGTGAGGGATGCAATAAACAGAGGAGAAGGGACAGCCTTACCTCACACCTCCTCTTACTCCTCCAGGGAACTAAACTAAGTTTTCTCTTCCTGAAGTGATACTTCAAAGCTTCTTTATAGCTTTCTTCCAAATATAACTCGGAACAGTATATATCCTCCCTTTAATTTCTGCCAACAAATCCCCTTTCAGCAGAATTTACTCTCACATATGCAATGTGGGCAGAGTCTAGTAACGTAACTTAATAGTTCCTAACAAAAAAAAAAAAAAGTTTTGCTAACAGTCAGTTCTAGGAGGGGAAAAAAAGAAGTTTTAAATCTTACCTACACATGTTACCACAATGTTTCTAACTAGTATCTGTCAAAAGAGCATTAATCCCATTTCATCACAAGAAAAGAACAAAGCTACAGAATGATAAGATCAAGGATTCATCAAAAGATAATCGCAAACAATAACGGAGATATGCAAGATTTTCTCCATCACGCAACACTGCTGTCCCTACATCCCATTCTCTGTCATTGTGCAGTCTGACATCCATTCCACAGTCACGCTGCAGAAGAGCAGCAGACTCTCACAGTAAATAGTACCTGGGAGCAAAAGGATTTCAAGACAAAATCTTCTGAGCTAAGTGACAGAAACACAGGTCAATCAGAAGGTATCTCCAGTACTGAGGAGGTTAATGAAAAGTTTAATCTTAAACTTCTATCAGTAGCCACTTAAGAAACCTCTTCCCCCCCACCCTGCTGAAGAGCATATTTTAGTGCCCAGATTATCATTGCTTCCAAGTAACTGGCCAGACCATCACACTTTCTTCAAAGCCTCCCATCTCAGACACACACCTGTTCTCACTAGACATTTTTGTACTAACACCCAGGGCAGCATTGAATTACTTTAGATAGAGTCACTTCCACATTCCACCCTCAAACTCCCCTCCAAGAAGTCATCAGTCACTCTCAGCTTTCACACTTCAGGAATTTTGGAATCAACAGGAAATGGAGATCAATTGTGATTTTACTAACTCAATAATGACTCATCACTCAACTCCCCTTAGCCTTCAAATTCATCTGTGAAGAGACATGATAGCGAGGCCAAATTAAAAATAGCAAATCTGGCTTGCACACAATTAACACTCACTTGTCCATCAGATTTGCCATGGATTGTGACATATTCAGGCATCTTGAGAAATCTCCACATTATGACCATCTTTCTTATCTCCCTGTCAGATTCCAAACACAGTTACAATTTGGCTTTCTTAGCTTAACCAGGAAGAACAATCAATAAATAAAGTTTATTTTATAAACCCATTGTACCGCATTCTATAACATCCGTCACTCAATTTGAACATGCCTAAATAAGAGTTAACTCTGCCTACCAGTGCCCCTAGCTAGTGACAACGAATCTTCTATTCTTTATATTACGAGAATACTCTCTCATCGTTAGATTTCTTTCTGCTTACGTAACCTCCAAGCCAAAAAAAATCCATTTGCATAAAATTTGAAGTCAATAAAAAACAATTATTTCATTTACAAAAATAGAAAATCATTTTATATAAACCACTTAAATGCATTCTTCTAAAAATATACTTAATTACAAATCTAACATGAAATTATAACAGCATATATTAGGGCAAATGCCTACTGTAATTTAAATAAAATAAAAATAGTAAGCATATAATTTACACAAAAAAAGTTTGGACTGGTAAATTTACTGTTCAGTGCTCTCTTGGAGCCACCCTTTGTTGAAATGCTAAGATAGCTTTTACATTCAACAGCTACTTCTGCAAGTGCTTCACCTCAGTTTACTCAAATGGTTCAGTTCAACGAGCAATTAATTCCAAATCAAAAAGGACTCCTGCATAGAAACCTGTGAAACAGTCAGTGGGCAAGATCTATTAGCTCTAAACTTCTGACAAACAATGACAAACTATTTTTTCTGTTGATGTTTTTTTTTTTAAATCATGCCTGTCCATCACACTTGAAATTTTAATTAAGTCTCAAAATTCAGATCTTCTGCATTTCAATTAAAATTCCATTTTCCATCCAAATAAAAAAATAACACAAATGAGAAGTAATCTACCAGAAAATACACCATTTGCCATTTTGTCACTTAAAAATGTGAAAATAAGGATCTGACTAAATGTATCCAACGCATCTAATTTACACGAATGTGTAGAAATGGCAAATGCTATTCATTGACAAAAAAGTCTGTATTTTCCAAAAAGGTTGTATTTGCGAATCAAGGTGCTCTAACAGCTGTCAGTCAATAAAAAAATCCAGCTAAAAAAAATGCAAAATGAGATTAAAACTGTGTATTTAAAGCAAGCTTTTCCTGCATGCTGTTTTAAGTCACTATGAAAATCACTCACACTCCATCTCAAGAAAAGAAGAGAAAATTTTTAATATGCTAGTAGTGCTCCAAGGCCTTCATACCAAGGAAGAAATAAACTTTGAAGGACAAATTGGACCAAAATTCATGACATTTCCACCAGAAGGTTACGAAGCTACAGAGTTGTAGTGCCCAGTGGAAGGATCAGAATTTTTTTTAATTCTGTAAAACTATTACATTCATCAAGCACTCAGTCTACAGCTTTTGCCAAAGCCTGTCTTCGCTAAACAAACAAACTCCCCACATTTCAATAAAAATAATTCAGCTACTTTGAGAAGATGGCTGGATGGAAACACACTAATCCTCATGTTCAGGTTCACAGCTATTTCAGTAAGAAGCCCCTGCCTTTGCCCGCAGCTGCCTTTGCCAGCAAGGGGTGGGCTGCGATGCTGCACCTCAGAGCCGATGCAGAGAGACTTTCATCCACATACTGAATGCTACCTAACCCAGAGGAAGTATTTCCTCTTCCAGTCCCAGAGTCGTGTATGATGCATGGCTAAGTCACCGAAACTCACCTTTCATGCTACAGAGATGAAAAGCACAGAGTACGGCTCGTTGGAGAACTGTGCTAAAGCAACCATTTGTTTTGCTTCTCCCTCGCCCTGTTCTCAACCACACGAACCCATCCCCTCAGGGTCTCATCATGCCCTTCCATGAGCCAGCATTGCTCACTAGTTAAATCAGCTGAGAGGAAAATGAACCCTCTGAACATCTCAGCAGTTATAATTGTGCACAGCATCCCACAGACCCACAGCCTAAAACTATGTTCACCACTTTCTGGGCACCAGGCTTGACACCAACAAAGCCAGCCTTGCACTCATGCTTTTCTTCAACCAAGACATCAAGGAGCCATGTAGCAAGCATGTGACGCTATCAGACGGTTGAGTATTGATGGAGAGGGAGAACAGAGGGGGACATACCCAACCAGGGTATGTAGACATCTTAAATGGAGCATTCCTCCCTCCCCCTGCAAAAAAAAAAAAAAAAAAAACAAAAAAAACACAATCATCAGTGGACACAATCATATCCTCTGCCTCTCTGCTCTTCACTTTTCCCTATTAAACGGGATTCATATCTTCACATCTCACCAGGTCTGGGGGAAGCTGCAAGGGTGTTAAAGACGAACTCAAGGCATGAGACACCATGAGCAGTGACAGTCATCCTGAGGTCAGAACAGTATTTTGATACTGCAGTAAACAAGGCCTGTGGCCACACATGCAACAAGCAAGAAACACTGAATAGYTCCACACTTCCGTGAGCACAGTCGCTCCTGAAGAATGAAGAGAAGTCCTATGGATCACAGCCCATCCTCACAGGGAGGCCAAACCACGCTCAAGCCACCTCAACTTCTGTTTCATTCTAACTGCACGTGACACCAGGTAATCTTAACAGTCACCTGTGAAGATCTGGAGTTTATTTTTAGTGTTATATACTATCTCCTTATCAGCCAGCTGATTCCAACACCCCCACCCTCATACTTCTGCTAAGAGTACAGTCTCCGAACGCCTGACAACGCAGAGCCGCCCAGTGAAAGTGCCTTCACCTGGATGACAGAGTCACACGAGCATCTGAAGTCATGTAAGTGTTCTAAAAACAAGTCCTTTAACCACCCCTCAAGGATAGCATTTCTCTGGGTTTTTTTCAAATGGGGAGGGAAATACAAACACCCGGAGGAGGAATACAATTTCTTCCCAACCCTTGCATACTGTCAGCTTCTGAAGCACGAGATGTGATCACTCCCTATTTTAGCATGCATGACTACCAATGTTGTTGCTCACAAAAATTATCTGGTCCCTTTTTAAAATCCAGTTGCAGTATTTAACTTCAGGTTTTTCTACCCAACTAGTGGATGGATAGAGGTGAATGCACTGAATCTTGCTATGCTTTATTTGTTGTTCACAAAAAAAA
>JAYKAV010000001.1:7047939-7058793 GCA_035582835.1 Phoebastria nigripes
AAAAAAAAAAAAAAAAAAGAGAGACCCTTGCTCTCAATTTATACTTGTCAAATCAGTATTTAAACAAAACCAAATCTGGAAAGAAAAACAAATGTGAACACAACTGTGCAGCATTAGGATACAACATCTGATTCCCGCATTCCAGTTCTCTTGCTCTCAAACACTGCAATGTATTGCGGACAAATTTAAAAATAAAAGTCACTGATATCAACTACAAAACCACCAAGAAAATCCTCAGACAATGTTGGCTTAGCCAGTGGAATGTGTAATTCTTGTCTTCATAGTATCACTTTCTTTCATGAAAAATACTGGAAATATCTTTTTGCCAGGTTAACCAACTCTGACTTCAATCTTGCTGACACTTCTTAAGTATAGCTGAATAATTCCATTCATATGCAAATTGTACAATAAGCCGTGAGTAGCAGCACTTGCAGAGACTCCCTCACAGAGATGAGCATTTATTCTGCCCAAGTCTAATCTGCAGTGACATATCTGAAATGAAACAAGGCCCAAAAGGTACAGCCCCAACAATTTACAGAAGGCATATTTGCAGCCTTGATGTTGTTTTTTCTTTTACTTTGTGGGGTATTTTTAAATATTAAAGAGATTAAAGAATCGAGAACTGAGATTGCATCTGTTGCCATCACAATTTAACCACAGTCCATGTATTTATACAGTGGAATCTCCAAAATAACACTGCATCTGTTAAGATGACAGTGTTTTTCCATGGGCTGTGCTGTGTTATAGYAGAGTTACTCCAAAGCTATTGCTTTTGAAGTGCTGATTGCGATCCACCCCAAATTCTTTTTGTAATCTTCCTCAAATGTATCGAATTGTAAAGCTGTTGTTTCTCAGTATGGCTTGGGAACAACAAAACCCTAACACATCTCACCAATGGGCATTTGGCACTAAAGCCAATGCAGCTAATGCAACACGTTTATTTAAACAATAAACTACCAAAAGAGATACACAAAACACAAACCATGTAAAAACAGATGTCCATTTCACATGTGTTTCTGCTGAAGTCCAGAACCGCTGCCACATACACACACACACTCAAATGCATTTCTCTGTCTGTGCCTTATTTCTGTAGGATAACAACTGAACCAACTTGAAAGGACCTTTGTTCATTCACTGGTAACGCTGGCCACATTTTAGAACCACAACCCATCGAAGCGTATACAAGCTCAAATTTTAAAAGGGGCTCTCATAACCTTACTTAAGTATTAAATACATATTACATGCCTCTTGATGAGACACAGTATCAATGAAAATATTTGTCCACGTAGTCAGCCTACTCAACGTGGCAAAAATACAAACATTTTATTAGCGCACACACAAAAAAGGAAACCGACAAACAATCAATCAAAACCTTCAGTCACTCCCAGACAGGACCCATGCAGGCTCAAGTCACAGTCTCAAATCAAGCCAAGTCTCAAGTTTGGAACAACAAATGTGCATTTCTTAAACCCCATTTTTGTTCTTCCATACAGTAACAACTGCACAGATTCAACCTCTCCGTCATGGGTGTAGCCACTGGAAGAGCTGCAAGGGAATACCAACATAACTTATTAAAACAAAATCTCCATATCCAAGGTGAATGAGCAACAGGACTGACAGACCCTTCAACTTTTGGCATCCTCCACCACACACAAATGGTCATACATCCTACTGGTTTGCAACCTTCCTTCCCCCAGTCTCGGTACCTCTCAGGTACGAGGAAGAGGAGCAAAGCACACACAATAACAGCAACTTATATGCATCTCTTAACACAGCTAGATGTTCATTCCCTCCATACTTCCCGGGAGACATGGCATTTGCAAGGGACTAATAAAATGTATATCCATTAAAAAAAAAAAAAGCTTCAGCCACAATAAACTGAAAGAAGATGTTAACTGCAATCAATACAGAACCACAAGCTGCTTCCACCTGCTGGGGATACAGAACAACCAGAAGAAGCAGCACGTAAAAATCCCGTCGTGGTAGCCAGACACCATCGCAATTCCAGTGGGCTCCCCCCTTCATCCCAGTGGGTCTGTGAACTCTTAACAGTTTGTGCCATCATCATGTTAAGTGTCTCTCCTAACACTGGTTCTCAGCTAAAAGAAAGGTAGAGCCACCTGAAAGCTTAACAAGAACAATCCACACTATTTAACTCCATCAGTATTTTGGAGAACAAACCAAATGCCCAGTGGGATACATGAAATTTGACTAGAGAAGACAACACTAACAATTTAACTACACATCAAAACCCCCAGGAGAAAGCAACAAAAACACCACAATAAAAGTMATTTCTGCACTGGCAAAGAGCACAGGGGATAGGACAAACAAGGTATTTCCATTGCGATTTCAACTCTAACACTACAGCCAAATGTTACTCCAAGATCAGCTGAGCAGTGCAAATACGTGTTTGTTCCTACAGCGCRGTGCTGGTGCCTTCACTCCTCCCGCGAGGTGTCTGCAATGTGCTTTTTAAGCCTTTCAAGGTACATACTACTCTCACACAGAAGGATACCAGGGGAGGTGACAAGAGCGGCAAGGAAGCAAAATGTACTATTTGTAGAAGGACAAAACATGGAGATGACTCTAAACTGAAGCCAACGCAAATAATGAGGAAACCACCCCAGTGAGATCCAGGGATAAAGCCCTTCCGAAGTCCAAGCCAATTCTCTTTTTAAAGTTTGGTTATAGACTGTTTCCAGGAGTAGCTGTCACCAGACCTTGCTCCAAAATGCTGTACCCGTTCGATTAAGACTTAAGATTTGAACTATCCACCTCTGTAAGACGACCTTCCACTTTCAGAAAAAAACTTCTGATTATTTTTGAGGGCTGCTCTATCACACATCATTTTAGGGTTTTTTCTACACCATAAACTACTTTGGGAGCTTGCTTCTCAAATATAAGGAGCTGCCTGTCTACAAAATCAGGAAAAGCAGCACTGTGTCAATTTATGTTTGGGGAAGCTCGTTTTGCATCCAGGATATCTGGAATTCTCTTTCCCCACCAATAACCTTTTCCAAACACAACAGTTCAGCTCTTGCAAAGTTTTCCTGTGCATACAGATCAGGAAGACTTCTCAAGCTGAGTACCATGATCCGTAAGCAAACCAGATATAGCGTCCCACTAAGTATAATGGAAAACCACTTACCACCTTGCTAAAACACCTCTTACAAACCCACAGCAATGCTAACGAAAAAGAGTAAATAAAACAATGTGATGCTATCCTAACTTTACCAATGCACAGCTACTAGCAGACCCGTTCAACTGCTGTGCTTACAGAAGTTTCATCCCATAAATACTCTCCACGTTTCAGCAGAAATGTGTATATAACTAAATACAAAGTGAGCACCTTAGTCCTCCCTGCCACTTCATCTCATCTGTCTTATGTAAGAACTGCCACTATAACACAGTTTGAAGATAATGATGTACTCTGTACTTGAGAATCACACATTCAGCTGCAGCTACCTACTGTATTCCAGTAGTAACAAATGGAAGAGATACTTCAAAGAGCACATTATCCCAGCTCTAATTTATGCATGCTCCCTCTTACCATCAAGCCATTTATTTTAAACCTGTCAGATATACTTGTAATGTAGCATCATGAATAATTTAAAAAGTAATCTGTATAAACCAAGTTTATAAACTTAACAGCAGGTACAGTACCTTTCATTCAAGCAGACTGCTCTCTGATAAAGTACAAGGGATCTTTGACTACTTCAGCATGTATTCATTTCATGCATTCTGAACTTCAAGAAATTCTTCTTTCCTGCCTCCAATCAATCCCTCCTCTATTTGAACAGTATTGTGTAAGTAGCTGACTTAAATGAGTAGTGTACTAATTTGTGAACTGTTCATATTGAAGGAAAAAAAAACTATAAAGCTTCTGGAAACAATCAGTGAAAATGACCCACCACCCATTCAACAGCAGGGAAAAAACCACCCATGTAAAGTTTTCCTCGATCATTAAGAACTCTAATATTCTCTGCATTTGCCTGGTGTTGTCACATTCTGACATTGCTCCCCTCCACAGGGAGAAGGGATGTTCAGCAAAGAACTCCAAAAAAAGCCCACCTGTTAAGAGAAAGTGTTTTGATCAGAGTTGATGCTCACACTTCCAAGTAAACAGAGCTATCTTTACAGCATGTAATGGCACCAATAAGAGGTTTGCAGATAACATTCGCCCTGACTGGTCACAGAGCTATTTCAATAGTATGTGCCTCACTGGCAACACATAGCAAACGAACTCATTAGGTCATTGGACTTATCCAAAACACACATTTTCACAAAGTATTCACAAAAGCAGGACACACACCTATTTTATAAGCTATTACAGTAAAGCACATTCATGTGCAGTTCACCTATTTCCTGCTTAAAAAAAGTGTACATTATACAAATAAGAAACTTTTTATGTCAACACCATAGCATAAAGTTCTTAAAGCAAAACCCAGTTAGCACTTCTCTTCAGTGACAATCTTAACGTGAATTATTGTTCCAAGTTATTATTAAAATGACTTTGTGTTGCTACAAAAGCATACATTTGCTGTTCTACCAAAATATTTACTAAGTAGATTTGTTCCTCTAGAGGAATAATCTTAGTACTTCATTGGAGCGTGAGGTCCCTTCTCACTGGGTAGGTCAAAGATGACAGTCTCCTTGAAAAAACTATCTGGGGAGTCACTGAAACATATAGATGCTTATTTCTGCTCATACCATCAAGTTTACCAGGAAAGGAACAGAGAAATAGGAAATGTATGTGTCTGGATATTCCAAAATTAATAAATAAATAAAATTATATTACATTAAAGCTTACAATTCATATGCAAATCAGTCTGTAAATAAAGAAATAATAATTTTGCTTTTCAGCMCATTTCAAATAATCTTGTGCCACAACAGCAACTTCTGCAGGATATCAACACTGAAGAAGTTAATTGGTGTCTTGAAAGGTATCCTAAGGGAACTGCTCATATTTAGCATTTGTGAAGGTTAAAAAGAAAAACTTCCAGTGATAACTGCAAGTTAAACCTTCACAATACACCACCATGCCAACACCAGTTTTGCCAGAATGCATCTCCCTAATTAACGAATAAGCCAAACTATTATCAAACTTATTTAGCAAAAACAACAAGTCCTGCCTAAAGGAACTAGAGCCCATTTTTGAGTTTGAGGACTTGGTACACCTCTGTTTGCAGAGCACAGAAATATATGAATAAACACTTTATGTTGCTAATCATTTGCGGTCCCCAAAGTTTGTCTCGGACAGTTCTGGACACAAAAAAGACAAATATAGTACTACAGATACCAGTCCAGATTGTACCTGTCATGACTTAGCTAAGAGGGAAAGAAAAAAAAAAAAAAAACAAAAAAAAAAACCCAAACAAAAACAAAACAACAAAAAAAANAAAAAAAAAAAAAAAAAAACCCAAAAAAAAAAACCCAAACAAAAACAAAACAACAAAAAAAACACACACAAGACAGGCTGGCTAACAACTGCAAATGTGTCTTCATCAACTACTGTTTGTTGAGTTCTGCTTTTGTACAATAAAAAAATTTTGAAACTATTCTTTTTAAAGTGGCTTTCATAAATCATAAAAACTAATCCAACTAACCTACACAAAGAAGCTGTCTATACAATTTACAGTGTAAAATAGATAGATTTTCTTTTGATAGAAAAATTATACATGTCAAATGTATCAAAATACTAAAATATTATTTCTACCTTTCAAACACATCATTGCATTCCTGAAGCCTTTCTGAACACAGAACTCTTAAAAGCAACATGTTCCATTACCACCTAAGCCCAGAAACCTTACAAGCTCAACTTTGTCAGAAAGATCTGAAATAAACTGAAACTACAAATCTGCAACAACTTTAATTATGAGACTCTCGAGACAATTACTCAAACTACAGCTTTTTTTTTTAAATTTAGCATACACAATAGTTTTCAATAATAAACTGCAGTTTACCCATTCCTATGTGCGCACTCACACATGTAAATAAAAACCAGCTGCTACTTGATAACATCACAAAGCATTTCCAAATGTGAAAGCTTTACACCAAAATCCAAATAGGAATGTATTTAATTTCATAAACCAGAGTTTAAAGAACTTTTTCAGAAAGTTGCCATTGCTTCTCAGTCATCACCTTTTCAAGAAAGTAAAATAATACCCATGAAGTTTATTAATTTAACTACAGATAATCTAGAGAAATACTCTAAATTTTTTAAATAATTTAATTCAGTGCATTTTGTAAGTTATGAACTTTAGGGCCATTACAGATGATGAGCTAGATAAGTTGTTTTCTGTGTGGGATCATAAAGTTAACATACAGTGTGAGAAAAACAGGTTTCCTGCATATATTATTTCCTCTCTCTCTCAAAGTTCAGGACCATAAACAAACTTCTCTACAATGAAGTTTGCGGTAGCTCACAATTCACACAGATGGAATATACACACAATATAATTAATCATTTAACAAAACTGCCTCTTCTGGTCTCACTGAGTTATTAGTTCCAGTGATCACTGGTAAAATCTACCTCAGAGTAGAAAGTAAAAAAAAAAAAAAAATTATCGGGGAAGAGAAAAAAGCTTCAGTTAAACATGAAATTGTCCTTTAAAGCTAATAGTTTCAGCCCTGAAATTTATTTTAATTCTAAATGTTAGATGCTTTAAAAAAAAAATTCTCCTCACTGAAGACATTCTCCTCCAAGATTTTCTTGGTAAATGCCAGTTTAGCAGAAAATTGAACAGGATTTGAAACAACTTTTCCCAAGGTAACATATACTGATAGAAATTAATTATTTACCAATGAAGACAGATTCAAAAATCATCACATGGAAATTTCTCAACACTAGATTTTGCGTGTATATTTCAAGATGAAAACAACGTCAGTGTCAATGAAGCTGTGCTTTAACTATACTCTAGAACTAGTTTGAAGGAACAACTGGTCAGGGAAAAGCTGACAAAAATTAACACAGTGGTTTATCAAATCTGAGCAATTTCCCTATTAAACCCAATAAATCATGCCTTCTCTTGTACTGAAGTTTAACTAATTGATCTGTCTTCTCGCTCTCTGCAGCCCCTTCCTTTCCTCACTTCTCACAACATACTTAAGAACTAAGTTAAATTTCCTTCATTTTACACAAAGAGGAGTACTTCTCTCTCTCAAATGTTAGTTCAGCACTGAAACTTCTAACACACATCTTCTTTCCACACCCATTCCTCTGCTTTCTCACGTTCTCAACACATTTTGCCCAATATTAGCTAAGTCACTACCATTTCCTAACCCTTTCAGTTTCTGAGTCATGCAAGCCTTTGCTCCAGTTCTGGTATGGAAATGCTTTGAAAGTACAATCTAACACAATCAAAAAAGTCAAAGTACTGCCTGGCTCACCGCTCCTTCCCATGGACGGCAGTCACCATCACTCCCTGAACGCTTTCCTCCTCTCCTCTTTCTGGTGAACCCGACTGACACCAATTCCTGAAATGCTCTGGCATTTTCTATTCACAACCTCAATTAGAGAAGGAATTATCCAACTCCCAGTTAACAACATTCACTAACCACTAGGCGTACATGAAAACGCTGATGTGAAAGCTAGGTGAGTGTAACRCTGACGCTCAGGAGGTCATGAGGGTTTTTACTAAGCAACCTGGGAGAGAGATTAAACATACAGCATGAGCTACTGTTTATTAACATCAGAAACATAAAATATAGCCTCGATAGACAAACAAAAGCTCAGAGCTAACATGAACAGATCTATCAAGGTATCTATCATTCTGAAGTATATTATCAGACCTAAACCCATTATTTTTATTCTACTTAACCCATTCCCTTCTAGACATTCCCTTTGTAAATGTACTCAAGGGTGAAAATCAAAACCCCATCATGCTCAAGGTAGAAAAGGAAGAAAACACCATGTTTACGCTTCATCTTAAACCCACCCCTAGGATAAAACAGTTTCCAACAGTTGTAGCTTTACACATCAAATGCACTGTCACACCAGCATATACTTAAGCTTAATGAAGGGCCTTCTTATTTTTATTTTTGTGCTGTTCTAACAAAATCTCAGGAAATCCTCAGAATTTTTTAATGACTGTTTTTGAATCAGAAGCTTTCCACTGAAGCTACCTGCATTTTAAAGAGGTTTCTGTCATATAACCACGAACAGATTTTATATAATTTAGCATTAAAGGGATGGGTCTCTCCCCTCCAGTTGTAACTCCTTTGTATTCCTATTTAGGAATGCCTTGCTTGTTTGACCGAAAATGGAAGTGCCTTTTAGCTATGACACAGTATATATGAAAAACAAATAAAAATTAAGATTAATCTTCCTTCCACTATTGTGGGGAGAGAGAAGAATATGAAGAGATGCAAAACATCTGCTCTGGAGATCATTTTTCCCCCTAACAGCAAAATTCTTTCAGCAATAACTCGTGAAAACAAAGGCTATTAAACTGTAAACTACAAAGACGATCGATTAGAGGCAGTATTCAGCTAAGACAAGTTTTTCAGCATATCTTCCCATATTTAAATGCCTAGATCTTCTTCTTCAGAAGATCTTCCATTTGGGAGGTTCTTAATTGGGTCATTTTAGCTAAGTGGCAACCGCAAACACTTCAGAGGACTGGAAACTAAAATCCTAACATACTGTTCCTGTGTTATTTTATTGCCAGAGCTGGGCGAGCATTTTTATTTGAAGGTGTTCTGTACCAGGTAAGACAAGAAAAAAAAAATTTTAAGTGTGTATCCTAGCAGTTTAAGGATACATCAGATCTCCTCCTCCTCTCCTGTTGTTTCTCCACACTACTCGATCCTTTGTAAGCCCTTCCCTGAAGAAGGGCACTGGGGTTTTGTTTTTGAACGTAGAGATTAATCTTCCCTCTTGAAAACAGCTCTAGCCAAAAAGTTCAACTCGTGGAAGTAAGACTGCAGCTCTCCAGCCCTAGCTAGCCCTGCCACTACAACGCAAAAGCCTAAATTGGGCCTTAATTTGCAAGGAGTTAATTGGCATTCACTGGCTAATGAAACACAATATTACTCAACATGCATTACAGACTCCATCTATGCACTTCTTGCTCACTTTTTTTTTTTTTTGTAGTTAGCCTAGTTGTCAGTGCATCCAAAGAACTTCCCTTTCTTTTCAACCTGAAACTACTACTTTTAGAAAAGCCTTTGTAGCTCCTGATTTCTTTCCCTTTACATTAAAAATGCAGAAAATTGATCTCTCCGTTCCTTCCCTCCAACAACGCGTATCTTTTTGAAAGTGAGAGGCACACAACAGCTCAAGGAGTATGTTGAAAAACACACAGCGAAAGAAATTAAAGCATCAAGATGCAGTAAGAGAAACATTCCTGTTTCTGCAGACGCCGAAGGAGAGGGAGCAGTTTTTAAAATGGTCGGGCTCCAAGGCACATTTACCATCTCCCCGTCTACAGAGATACTCCAGAAAACAAGGGAAGACAAATTTCATGCAAGAGATCCTCAATCCAGCTTGAGCCCGACATACCAGAAGAAAACCGATCAGCACCGGGATTAATATGGTGATGATTGCAGTGTAATCAATTGCAGCGCCAGCCATCCCTGCCCCCTTTATTTCCCCCTGCGCCCGAAGGGGGCGGGCACTGCAATAGAACCACAGGTTTGAAACGCACAAAAACAAAGTCGGGGCTTTTGCAACTCCCAAGCAAGACAGACAGACACGGCGATCCGCAGACGATAAACGGCAGGAGGGATCSAGACACCTCCGTGCGCCGGGGACCCGGCTGCTCGCAGCGCGGTCACGCACAATGAACCACGTTTTCCTCGGTGCAGCACTCGGAGGAAGCAGCTCGCACGCTGCTAAGTCAACTGCACAAACCTTAATGCTAGATGCTACACAGCTGCTTAAAAAACAAAAATCACCTTTAAGAATATAGCCCATCCGGCCATCAAACGTTTCTATTTATGCACAAACGTGAAGTATCAACCTAGAAATTGATTTAAAAAAACAAAACAAAACAAAAAAAAAACCACAAACAACAGCAGACTGTGACCTTTAGATTGCGGGATGCCACCGTAAGTCTGCACCCCGAGCAGAGCGAGTGAAACCCTTCCTCGGCAGTAAAGCGACAATGAAAGGCAAGGCGCTTACTTCCAGGAATTCTTCACTCGCTATGTCAGGTTATTGCATACGGCCTCTAAATATTGACAAAGATCAAGCTCTTTCCATGCGGGGAAAGGAAGCACAGTTCTTCCCAGCCTGCAAGTGTTTACTACGCAGCTCGCAGCCCTGGCTGCAGAGGTCTAAACACTGCACCGGGCTCTGGAGGGGGGTTAGGAGTAGTACGCGGGTCAGGTGGGGGAAACACAAAGGAGGGGACGGACGGGCATCACGACCCCCTCCTCCGGGTTGGGGGCTGCGGCTCTGCCGATCCCGTGTGTAAAACCCGCCAGCCACCCCCGGGGAAAGAAAGGATGGGAGGGAGAAAGGCAGACGTGCAGCCCCGGGTTGTTAAACGTGCTCGAGGAGCAGACGCGTAACAGGAGGAAAACACGCACATCCCCGCGGGCAGGGGCGAAACCCGCTCACCGCGGCGGGAAACGGCGCGCGCCCCGGGAGCCCCTCACACACACCGCCACGCACACAGGGAGCCCCCTCACACGCACACAGGGAGCCCCTCACCGACCCCCTCACACACATTCACACCGGGAGCCCCCTCACCGACCCCCTCACACACATTCACACCGGGAGCCCCCTGACGCACACCCCCAAACACACACAGGCAGCCGACGCCCTCACACCCCCTCACAGGCAGCCCCTCACGCCCACACCGGGGACCCCGCCGCCGCTCCCTTACTCTCCCCGGGGGCCCCTCGCCG
>JAYKAV010000001.1:7059000-7112418 GCA_035582835.1 Phoebastria nigripes
AAGAAAAAGAAAAAAAAAAAGAGTCCAGAATTGTTCGCTTTCTCTCCCCGTCCTCTAAAAATAACGAAGGAGGCAAAAGGCGGACGAGAAGCGGGGCTGGATAAATAAATCCACGTTGCCTCAAGAAATGAAAAAAACAAGACCCTTCGGACTGGCAAACCGTAGGGTTTTTGAGGTCCCTGGGTGTTGATCTTCCGGAGCAACCACACCAAAAATACACAGATATTCAAGATGTATTAACGGCAACAACAACAAGGCATGAAAGCCCCGGGGCGACGCTGTCTCCGGGGCGGCGGGGCGGGCTCCGGGGCGGGGGGCGCCGCCGTCTCCCCTCAGCGCTGGCTGCAGTGGTACATCGTGCACAGGAGTCGCAAACATGAGGCACATCGGGGCTGGCAGTCTGCATCTTCAACCTCCATTTTCAAACACCGCACACAGAGGCAGCGCGCACACACACAGAGACACAAAAACTGGGAGGGCTGCGGGGGGAAGGGGGGGGGGGGCGACCCAGACAATCTTATTACAAAACAACAGCTTCTCCGTCCCTCCGCGCGGGGACGGGGCTGCCCTGGCGGGATCCCCCCGGCTCCTCTCCCCGCTCAGCGAGGAGGGGGGGGAAAAAAACACCCCACGCACAACCACCACCCACAACAACACCACAAGTCCGGCTGGCTGCAGAGACTCGAAATGCGGAATTCGGAACGAAAATGAATTGAAAAGGCTTCCCCCCTACTCCTCCTCTTCCTCTCCTCGGCGCCGCTGCCACAGGCTCCTTCTCAAAAAAAAAAAAAAAAAAAAAAAAAAAAAGAAAAAAAAAAAAAAAGAAAAATCCAGGACACACACACAAAGCAGCAGCAGGGCGAGCGGAGCAGCTCAGCACCCCGCCTCCTCCCCCCGCAGCTCTCCTCCTCGCATCCCTCCGAGCCGCCTTGCCATCGCGCCGGGGGCGGGGGGGGAGGACGACAACAACAACAACAACAAAAACCACCCAGCGAATTTGTAAATCCCTTTTTTTTTTTTTTCCCCCTCCTCCTCTGGGTGTGCGCGCGCTGCAAACCTTCCCCTCGCGCTGCCCAGCCCAAGGAAGGGGGAGGGGGAGCCGGGAAGAGGTGTGTGTGTGTGCGTGTGTAAGCCGGGGGGGCGGCGGGGGGGACGAGGAAGGCGATCCGGTTTGCTGAAGGTCAAAGCCCAGGAGCTTGTTGCGAAGGGTCTGYWRYTCCTCCSAATTAATTCGCCGCTCGCTCGGAGCAGGGTTTGCAGCGCTCTGCTGCCGCGTCTCCCCCCCCTCTTATCCTCCTCCTCCTCCTCCTCCTCCTCCGCGCTGGCTCCCTTTGCACGACGGAGAGTGAGCGCTGGTAAACAAGAGCCTCGGCGTCGCTCCGCCGCGCCTGCCGCCGCCGCTGCTGCTTCTCCTCTCTGCGGCCGCACGGGGACGGGGCTCGCGCCCGCCCTCTCTCCCGCGCGCGCGCACGCGCCCTCTCTCGCACAGAGGCGCGCGCTCACACCCCCCCCCCCCCCCCCCCGCGGGCTCCCCTCGCCCAGGCGGCGGCGGCGGCGGCGGCAGCGGCGCGCGCGGAGGCGGCGGCGGCGGCGGCGGCGGCGGGGCGCGAGCGGGCGCGAGGCAAAAGCCGGAGCGGCGGCGCGCGGAGCGGAGCGGGGCGGCTGCAGCCCGGGCTGCTGTGGGCGCGGGGCTGCCGCCGCGCCGCGCCGGGCCGGGCCCGCCCCGCCGCTCCTGCTTCTGCCTCTGTTCCGGCGTCCGAGCTAACGGGGAAGGGGGAAAAGGAGACGGCGACGGAGCCCTGATGGCTGCACCGAGCATCCTGCGGGGCGCGGGAGGAAAGGACGGTGGGAGAGCCAACGAGCGGCCCCCTGCTAGTGCAAACACCTCTCTGTTCTTCAGAAATTACAAAAATACATAAAAAGGAAGGAACCGAGTTAGGAGGAATGAGAAACTCGTAGCTTTGATTTTCACGTGGTCTATTTATTTATTTATTTACCGCATTTAATTGCTGTTGCTCCTCGGGGTTGAACACCGGAGAGCACAGCCAAAGGGCCGAGCCTGAAGTGCGCTCCTCTGAGGGATGCGGTTTAGGCAGGAGCGAGGGAAGGGAATGCCGAGGCTTGGCTCACCTGAGGGAGCAAACAACGGTGGAACGTATCCCCTTCCGTATTCACCATCTTCAGTGAATACCCTAATATTGTCTGCTCCGTGCACGTTTCTTCACTGTTCGTTAGTCTCCTACAGTGGCATTGTATGCCCAGGCCCCAAATGGGGACAGATGGGCTTAGTTGAAGCAGAAGAGGTTTGGGCTTTTCGGAATCAGAAAACGTGGGCCGTGTTCCCACTGTTTCGCCGAAGCTCGTAGCAGCCATGCTGCACGGCGGATGGATGTCCTGAGTAATCACAGATTTGTTGCAATACTTTGGCATGGGGAGATACCAAAATGATGCTGAAGTATAAGAAGGCAGACATCTGTGAGCATTAGCTATATTCTAGTTTAAAAAAAAAAAAAGCTACATTAAGAATTATACAAATGTCACATTATTAATGCAAATGTCAAAATTAAGTTTTTACATTTAAACCTAAATTCTTCCTGAACATCTTGTGTTACAATAGCCTTCAGTTACGTTACTACATCATTTTCCACAGACTTATACATGTTTTTCTGCTTGTAGTTTCTCCATCCGTTTTTATACCATTTGCCTTGCCAGAATGGTGCAGTATTGTTGTCCTAGTTACACATTAGCTCTCATACCCCTTAAGAAAGATGAAAAGGCTTTATTCTGCATCACAGAAGTTAGGGGGAAATTCATCACTGAGTACATCACTGGTAGGATTGCCACACATGCACACGTATCCAGGACTGTGTCAATAATTCAGTAAGTCGTCGAAGCATGGGAGCATGCCCACTTGGGTGGTAACACAACTCTCTCAAGATTCAGTGCAGGAGAATAAGGCATTTACAGGGGAAACTGTCCTGGACTGCCATGCCTGTGTGTACCATAGACTTTATCAACTGCGCACGGGCTTTCAAGGCTTCAGTTAAATTGGACTAGAAAGATCTTCACGTCCAGTAAATTTTTACTATCGCTCTGTACAGCTGCGACTAATACTAGTGCCGGATACTGAGCAGAACAAGTGTCCTTTCTGTGCGTATTACGGCATTGATGCAGCATAAATTGTAATGTGTTATTTACAAATTAATGTATTGTTGTGTAAAGACAGAGCTGAAGTGGGAACTGGATGTCTATCATTTATCATTCTGCTGTCATAAAGAACTTTTATTATTATAAAATAGCCTTTCTTTCATTACTTTCACGAATAGGGCAAGTCATGGACAAGCACGTTGTACTGGATGCCATACAAGCAGAGAACAAAAAGATGCGCTGTACCCCCAAAGAGCTTACAGTCTCATATAAACACAGTCCTATAGGTGTCGTAACATAGTTTGTTTCTGGAATCTGTCAGATTCTTTTAAAAGAAAAAAAAAAAAGATTATAATAGCAGCACCATGTTGAACTGGAGGCATTTGCAGTGCTCTCCATCCTCCCAAGCTACCAATGTGAAATTCATAATTTGGAATTACTTGGCTGGACTCTGCCAGGGCATCTTTACCTTTTATGCTGTGGAGGTACATGGGAAGAAGCCCTTTTCCTGTGAATGCTGAGATGCCCATAGCTCTGTACTCTTAAGAGGTTAAGAGGAGAGCTGTGCCCAGTGTTCAGCTTTCCTTACCCTTTCACATGTTCAGCAGCTTTCATTGCCAGCCATGCACATACACATGCTCAGCTTCAGTGCACGCTTTTAATCAGATTCAGCTCCTGTATGTTGGCATCTTTCTCCAAGAGTGGTCCTGTTATTTTCAGTGGAAATATTTAAGTCAGGATTTTTCAGTGTGTACAACCACAGCACGGTCATATCTTTGACTATGAAAACCTCAAGCAAACTGTACTACATGTGCCATGTGCAAAATTAGAGAGTTACAATTTGCACAAATTAAAGGTAATTTTCATGGTAATGTGCAAAGGTGCTTCACGATGAAATCTATTTCCTTGTCAACACTGTATGGCTCTGCTTTTATCTATAGACCTGTGCAAAGGAGGTTGATATGAATGGTGAGTTTTTATTTACCGGGAACCCAGATCTGGCATCCTATTCTAGGCTGAACAATACTCAGATCCTAAAAGCAACTTGAATAGCTTAAGCCTTTCTTTGGATCGAGAAGTGATTAGAAATGTTTTGTTGGAACTTCATCACAAGAAAGGAAAACTGACTGGATATAAAAATACCCAGCCCAAAAGGGAAACGTTTCAGCCAATGGATGAAATGAGGTGGTCAAAATGCAAAATTCCTATAGATCGTAGTCTCCCCAAGTCCATCTGAAGACATCAAGGATGTGTTAGGAGAAGGCTCCCTGAGTTGTGCCCATTTGCAATCTTCGCTGAGATTTGGTGAAACCATCGCTCCATCTTTTCCTAATCTGTTTATTTTCTCAGGTCATTCTCCCACCAACTTAGACCTCATTTCCACCTTTTCTGCCTGCTGCCTCTTGCCCAACAGCTCATTTATAAACTGTAGCAGTCACTGTTCTTTTTGTTATTGCCTAGCAATTCACCGGGGTCCCGATCCTTGGCAATGTCTCCTACATGAGGCCACTAAAATAAAACATCTTAAAAATAAGGTATGCACTGTTCAATGTATGTTGTGTGTCTAGATATGTGCAAAGTTTTCCCCTCTTTTTGCACATAAAGTCTAAACTATACTTTTCATTAGTGTAAGAAATCATTTTGTCATGACTCGATCTTCCCTGATGGTCGAAAATTACTTTCTTCTCTGTCCCGTCGGTTCTACAATCATTCTTCCTCTCCGTTTGCACTGGGCTTCATGCCTCCCCTTTTTCCACTGCTGGTTTATGGTCCTTGAGATAGACAGATGGACAGAAAGAAACACATGAATACACACAGACACATTTTACCCTCTAGAGTGTGATGCCGAATGCCACCAGCATACCTGCGTCCTGTTTAAAATGCCACTTAAGTGGAAAATTCAGGAAGTGTGGCAGTAGGGATGAAACAACGCGGTTAAAACAGCCACTGACCCCGGTCTCTCAAAACATATATCTGCCCAAGGCAAATATCCTAATACTCAGCCATATTTTAATTTTAACAGCAGCCTTACCGCTGCTTTCTGGGGCCACCACTGGGGAGAAAGAGGCCTCACTATTTTCCCTGCCTCAGTGCTCGTACTCTGCATAGGCTTGACTAGACTTTATTTTGGCTTCTGCAACGCTTTCAGGGCAGACTGACCTCTTTACCAGACGCTAGCTTGTCATAACCTTTAAGCATCTGAACATTTTGTATTACCGGCATAAGGGAGTAGTTGAAATTTATTCTGCCTTCTCCAACCGTGTCAGCTCCCCCGGATGAAGGTCAGCCATCACGAAGCATTGCCCGTGTGCCTGTGTCTGCTTGAGGTGCTGCTTCTTCCAAGGTCTCTGCAGCTCCTTGCATGGCCTTTGCCACGCTCCCAGCGGCAGAGACCACCCACCGCAGCCACCTCCTCTTCTCCAGGGGCTCCTAAAGTTGCCAGCTCACCTTGTTCAGGCACCGTTTCAGGCTGAATGTTTTTGTTGTAGGTAGGTGTGGGTAGGTAAGTGTGTTGGGTAGGAATTATGTCTGGGCGAGTGACGCATCTTTTACATAGCTTGGGTGAGTGTGATTTGTACACCTGAAGGACACATACAAATCCTTGGACATCGCTCCTTTTCCCCCAAAATCTCCACTTATAAACTGCATTTTATAGGCTCATAACAAGCCTTCAATGGTAGGCAAGATGTAGGTTGCCCATTTTCACCATATTTTCTACTTTTTGCCACTTTCTGCTCTGCTGTGAATTGCATCACATACCAATGATCTCCACAGGCTCCCAACTGCAGGAAAATGCTCAGTGTCCTCTTGGCAAGGGGACAGGAGCACAGCACACACTCGGATGGACGCTGGGTTGGCAGGTTGCTGCTAACTCCTCTGCAGAGGTCGAGATGTCTGTAGAGCCTCTCCATCCACCAGCCGTCTTTTCCTTCCCAAATCTGCAGCGTCAGGCAGGATTTGGGTAGATGTTAACCACCTCGCCGTAACAGCAAGAGGGCTGAGCGGAATCCCTGCAGCTGCAGGAGACCAACCTCTTAAGACAAATGGAGGAAAAAAAAAAAAAATTGGACGTTTGATGTGTGCAAGACTTAAATACCAGAGTACTAACCAGATAGACCCAAATGAAGTACACTTCTTTGGCTCTGAGTGATTTCTAATTCTCCTGGCCCTAACACTGCTGCAAACAGTGGCTCGAAATTGGTCCCTTCTGGAGCAAATAAAAAGCAGAAGGGAAGAAAGGGTATTGTTTATTACTTCTTTCCCACACACATCCCTCCTTCAAACGAAGAAGTATGCAGTTACATGGACGATTTAGGGGCAGCAGCTGAGCAGGAATAACTATAAAATTCATGTTTTAATAACAACAACAACAATAAGCGCACAACAGCATTTATAACCCTAGTTACAGGCCTGAGATATCATATCCATAGCAACTGCAGCAAGTGGTGAATGCCATATATTTAGAGTTCCCGTGCACCTGCCTAAAATAGCCACCGATAAATTATGCTGATGTTTGTGCCTTTTTGACAGCGTTTTAAAAGGCTGTCGATGCACTCGGCAATCGCGCTGAGCCTTCGCGGCACGGCACAGCGAYGGCAATTTCCCTTCCCTACCAAACCTCGGCGTTCTCATGTTTGTCTCTCCTTTCGTGTTTCTGAATGTGACAAATTAGTCAAAAGAGACACCACGAAGGTGAGCGTGGCGGCACGAGTGAGCGATAGGTGCAGGGGAACAGCTGCCGCTTGCTTCCAGTGTCTGTCGGCTTCCTTGCTCCGGCACTGCGGCTGTCAAAACGTGCCTACCGTTAATGTATTGAATTAATAAACTGTTGCAAGTAATTAGGGCTCTATCCTGCTCCTGTTGCAGACGGCGGCAACGTGATCACGCTGTATATTAATGGCACGTGCGTAAATAGTTTACAAAGAGTTAATGAATGACTGAGAGGTGTTTGAATACATGGCTAGTCAGTTGTGGAGATTGTTAGAGAGTCCAACAGGTCAATCGCGTGCTTGTAACCGTGGCTTATAAGCATCTACCAGACCATCTGTTGATGTGCTTATTACATTTTATAACACAAACTCCTGATGTCTGCAACGTGCTTATAACAGCTATTAATCTTGTATTATTAACTCTTTCGAAGCAACATATATTTTAACTTTAATATGTAATGTTACCGGCAAGAATTCCACCAACCTAACTGGGAGAGGCATCAAACTTTTACCCCATGTAATGGGCAGAAAGGATCTGTCCCTACTATATTATATGATTTTTGCATTGAGCACTTTGGGTTGGAACCTCTTAAACTTTGGATGTACGTGAATCCTATTGAACATAAACCGGGCCCACCCGGGTGCCCCCTGGGGCGACGTGATGCCGACCCACGGCAGCGAGAGGGGCGTGCTGTAATCATATCAATACCTGGAAGACATTTGCTGCATTTTCCAATTGAATAGTAACATCCATCCCCAGATCTTAAAATGTGTTTATAGGCAATTAAATGTCACAGTTCATTCGTAAGGAGGATAATTATTGCTACTGGGAAGAAAGAAACGCAGGTGCAGATTGGCTCTAGTGACTTTAAGCTCACTCCTTTTACCTGCAGGAGAATTAAAAGGACCATGAATGCTTCCGGGTTTTTTGGTTTTGTTTTTTTTTTTTTAAACCTCGGGTATACAATCATTTATTTAAAATAGATTTCAAAATAAACTACTTATTTCTCTCTGTATTTGCAGTTGACTCCAGGTGGAGCTGGATATATGAAAACTAAGATTATTTGTTCTAGTTCAGCAGAACATATAAATGGAACCCAAAATAAAGTCAATAGTGGGTTAAATTATAGACTGTAACTATTCATTTCCACCAAATCTTCGCTAGAGTTCTACATAGAATAAAAAGACCTAAACTTTACATGTGTATGATACATACAAGAATATGTATTTTTAAGTTTTCATTTAGTCAGGTTTCCATTGTTTCTATGACATGCTAGCATCAAAGCTCCTTCAAACCTAATGAAATCCAAACTGTCTTATATTTGCAAGAAGAAAGAAAAATGTTTATTCAAAAAGATTATGGAAAAGCACAGCGTTAAAACTAATAAGTTGGATCTCCAGCATAACAAGCAAAAAAATGTTTCCGAAAATTGTTGAAGAAAAAAAAACAACTGATAACTCCTTGGTTGAAATAGGATTTTTGACTTCCTATAAAAGCCAAGATTGGGCCAGGTGTTTTTTCAGAGAGACCAAAATATCATTAGATTTTAGGGTAAATTAATGTACAACTGTGAATGGTTGCATATACATTCAAATGATATTAAAAATGTTTTAAAGCAGTTGGAACATATTTCCAGGTGGTTTGGGAATGTGTAAATATTAGCACATTCTGAAGGTTGGTTTTAAAAAGCCCTTCATACTCGATAGGTCTTGACATCAATTTTCCCCTAATTTACTCTGTGCGTGTGTGTGTGCGCGCACATTAGCGTACCGTATGACCACCACATATTTTAAAATGGATGACTCATATAGGTTCAGTGGCAGCAGAAGGAATATTGGTCTAGAGATGGAGGACGTGGAAAGAAGGCTGTTAATCATAAGCAGCTTGGAAAAGAAATTTCTAAACAGTCTTTTCCAGGACATGCCAAATACAAGAAATCACAATATTCCTTTGAAAGATGGCTTTCCATCCGCACCTGGGTACTCACTGCCTTTATCCCATTCCTCTACCCTTATTCTTTATACCACATATGAGTGTTCAGAGTGGGCGCGATGCTCGTGCTATGAAGTGAATATGTCCTTCTCGATACGTTGTTTAGAAAACTACTGCATTTAAATGAATGGGGCGAAGGTTTAGAAGGCTCTTGTTTTGTCTGTTAATGAAATGGGCTTGAACCAGAAATACCAACTTCAAATATTTTCAAACTTTAGGTCAAATCAGAGTATGGGATATGGGTCTAATGCTGGTTTTGTTTAGAATTTTAAAAGCATTAAAACTGTCTTTTCTTTCTTTTTTTTTTAATGTGGGGGCTCCAGGATTATTTCTTTTATTGTGGTCTTAGTTTTCTTTTTCTGTACTTCCACTACCTACAAACAACTTGCCAAGAATACATGTGCTATGTGACTAGACGGGTTCCATAATAGAGAAATTACTCAAAAAATGGACTTTGAATCTCAGTTGTTTAAATCCCAGTTACCAGCCAATTATAGCCCCAACAGAGACAAACTGTCTCCTTTACATAATGCTTTTGTTAACTCCTCTGTATTCAACGCCACGTGGATACATTCAAGCTTTTTTCTGGATGGACTCCTCTAGCCCTGTCTGTACTTTTATTCTGCCTCTGGAGACAGTCACAGCTAAAATTCAGTCCAAACTGGGAAGATGTAGCATAGCAGCTCTTGAGACCAGCCATCAAATAGCTTATATACATATAGTATACCTTTCTTTGTGACTTCAGACCACTATTCCAGCAAGTTAACAAATATCTGGGACAATTAAGATATTTATCCAAATAATTTGGGCAATCAAAGCATTTCCCCTAGTATCTCTCCTAGCCACACACTCCCCATTTTCTTCTCTCAGAGCATTTCTGAAACTGGTATTCATGCAAATGAACTGGGGGAACACTGGGAATTTGTCTTTCAGCATCGTGTGAGCTTCTGGATTTGTTTTGTGCGAGAGAGTTGTCATTTGCCTGGAAGTTCCCATAGTGAATTTATTGGTCTTCTGACGTTCCTGGCGCCAGGTCTGCATTCCCATAAAACAAGCCAGAAGAAACTTTGGAAACAGAACCTTTATAGTATCCACATATTGGGCCATATTCAACTCCAAAGTCAGCAGGTGCAACTCCCATTGATTTCAGTGGGAATTCTGTCTGCTTACGCGGGAGCTGAACTTGGTCCATAGTATCTGGGCATCTTTCCCAAAAACTCTCTTCACTGAATGCAGGGAATGAACCAAAGCTTAATACATTTCTCTGCTGTCCCTAGGAAAGGAATCAGTCTGTCTTTTCAAGAGATTGTAGGGAAAAAAAAATACCTGCTAGTCTTGCAAAGCTGTTTTTGCCGTTGTACCCCAGTGTGAATATCTGAAATGTTCTCATGAACTCACGCTTCCCCTTGTTTAAAGACTGTCTGTCCAAGATCACCTTTTTTTTGAGGCTTAAAAGGAAGAATTCATTCAGTCTCCTTTTTTTTCGTGGCACAATATTTGTTATGCAATGGTTTTTAAACATCACTGAAAAAACCTTCTAATGCAAATAATTTAAGAAAGAATCTCTCCTGAAAAGGAACCTGATTTTGCCTGAAGAAATGCTCTTTCTGCTAAGTCATCTTACATAGAAAAATACCCAGTTGCATTAGATAATGTTTTACTTAAATCCCTCAGAGGGGAAGGAAAACTCTCAGGTGCATTTTTAAGACCCTCACTCTTTAGGATGTGTCGTGGAAACTGAACATACGCTTAAGTGCGTTCTTAAATAAGACGCTTTTGAATAAGGTCTTACATAACTGTATCTTCATACCAGAGGATCTGCATTTTGTAGTATTTGCTACACTAAGTGTAGGTAAATTAAAATAGTATTATAATCTCCAGGCAAAATTACGTGTGGGTTAAGGCATGAGATTCCCATTYGTCAGCAAAATCTGGTGGGAGATTTTTCAGGGGGATGTCCATCATCATAGGGGCAGGATCTTATCAGAGAAGGCTGTTCTCACGAGAGTTTGGCATAGATTAGTTTATGTAAATTCAAGATAAACTGCTGAGTGAAATAGGAGGATGGCTGGCTACTTTCTCCACCTTCTCGATCCAGATGGAAATAACCRAGACGAGGCCACGTTGTTACCTGCTCGTCAAAATGTTCCTCCAATCATTTAGTCGCACCATATTCACTGACAAATACGCCTTTGAAAAATCCTCTCGTAGGCTTCTAGTTGGCATAAATCTGCCCGTGTATGTTTATGAAATGTTATTTTCACTTTCCAACACACAAAATTGCAGGAATTTTCCTGAGGAGGCAGCAGGGGCGGTTCCATCCAAGAGAGACGTCCTAGTGAGAAAGCAAGCTGCGTGGCAGGGGTGCCAGGGAGATTCGAGCTATTTTCTTCCTTTCTTTCTTTCTAGGTAGTGGCTTTTCCTTTGCTCCACTCCAAATACACATAGCAGCAGCTATTACTCACAAATCAAACAAAACCATGCCATAATCGTGGGATCTTTTAAATTGCTCTTAATCCAGATTGTTGTCTTTTGTAGGTGGACCCCTCAGAGCAGATTTCTGGTGTAACATATTAGCTTTACAGTCTCAAGGATCAAGAACAAGTGCATAGAAGATGCACCCCTGTCCGGTGTGTTGAGGGGAAACTATGGCAGAGGACTGATTGCCTTGAGCAGGAGAGAGGATTTCTACAAAGTGCCTTCCTACGAGGAGCCAGACAGCAGTGCCACTCAGTGCATTGGGCACCTTAAAGATACCATTTAACTAAGAAAATATATTAAAGAACTATAAACTTCTTAGACAAAACCAGAAGAACCACAAACACAATGCCCAGGAAAAAAAGTCATACATTTTCTGAGTCAAAAGACGGAGCAGGCGATGCTAGAAGATGTGGTTCATAAAGGAGCCTTTTTCTCTTCAAACTTTTTATGCTGGTGGTCCTAAACACCATTCTGCATCAGCTCAAGCCAAAGCTTTTCCTCACTAGAAATATTTGTGCAGAGCCTGGCGTGGGGAGAAAAGTATGTTATCAATCATCTTCTGATTTTACCAGGTCTGAAGTACCTCAAGAAAAGGCTTTGAAGAGTATCAGCTTTCTGGAGGATGTCATTGCTCTTGAAGAACAAGAAACCTTGGATTTTTTTGCCTGGATCCCATGCATTAAACCTTGCATTTAAACATTGAAGCCTCCTGGCTTCCCCACATGCCCGTGTCCCCATGGAGCACAGCATGAGCCACTCTGGCTGTAGTGATGATACAGTAGTTTTATCACATGTACTGTAATATTGTCCCTTGTAAAGCATAACACTCTTGAGTAGGCATAGTAAACTGAAGACAATCAAGATCTTAAAGGGTAATATGTTTTTATGTGTTTAGTAGCTTATGGCATTATATAACTTCAGAGCCCAAATGCAGCAGTGGCCTCTCCAAATCACACTATTAATATCATATAATGAGCAGTGCTGCTACTCTCGAATTCTGGCACACCAGAGGGTGATTTCCAGCACTTCTAGTCCCTGGTAAAAATGTTATCCCCTCTACTGTGTATGTGCTTGGCTTATGCTGGGCAATGCTGCTCGGGATTGCAGTGGTGTCGTCGTGATCGACGGAGAGTTTTCCACACTGACGCTGGTGTAACCAAAGATGGGAATTTGGCTTTTTGCTGCCTAGGGGTTCCCTAAATTGCAGTAGAAGAGAAGTTTTCAACTGCAGAATAAGTTTTGTTTGCTCATGGGACGCCTCCGGGATTTTTTCCTCTAAGAACTGGCTCTCTTCCCCACTTTAACCCCAAGTCAGGACACGAAGCATCTCCAGTGTTGCACAGTGTGACCCGACACGTCCCCACAGTGTGAGCGAGGCTTTTGGCATTTTACCCAACCCCCCAGATGGAATCAACATTTTTGACAACTTCTTTCCCTTCTGCCCCAATGAGAGCGCACCTGGAAGTCAGCTTGTCCGTGTTCGCACAGGGGATAATCAAGAAAAAATTGGAGCTGTATTGCAGTGTAGCCAACAGCCCTTTCCCTGCTGAATGTAGATGTGGATGATGCTCCTCTCAGCTCTGGCATTCGGCACTTCTGCAGCCTCTGGATTTTTGTGGCGGTCCAGAGAACAGAACATATCTCCATCTTCCCATCTGCTTTCTGAGAATAGCTGGAAATTAAGGTTAAAAACTGCCTTGCCTTTGGGCTTTACTTTCCTCTGCCTCTCTGTAGGAGTCACAGGAGCATCATGCCTAGAGCAGCCTCCTGGTGCTACACAAGCCTTAGCAGCTGATCACAGGTTTGTGTGCCCTGAAATCTTTTCTGAGATTCCATGTGAAGATGCCTGTAGAAGGACTCACAAAAAAAAAAAAAAAAACCACCAAAAAAAACCCCACACCAAAAACAAACCACCAACAAAAACTACAACAACAACCCCAAGAAACACCCAAAACCAAACAACCCCAAAAAACCTGCTAGAGAAGGTTTCCAAGATCACTATTGGAGGGCAGGACCAAGCTCAGCTTGCATTACCCGTGCAGTTTTATAGGGTACTACTGTACTTATGAAAAATGACTTTTTTTTTCTTTTTTTTTTTTTTTTTTTTTTTTTAAGGACGGCTGAGCAAGAAGGAGCATTGTGACTGCAATGGATCCCTTATTTGCCATCAGTAAGAGGTGTGTGAATGGCAGTGGAAAACGACAGTAGCGGTGTTTGTACAATGCATTGCCGCTTCAGAAAATTTAGTTTCTGATAATAAACTGTTACATATGCAAGGCTAACACAAATTAAGTCTGTGATACACCAAATGTCATCACATTTTCGAGTTGAGAGCATCTTGCTCGGAAAATCTCTTTCATTTTGCATTCCCAATGCCTTAAAACAACTCTCCTGCAGCAAACATGTCCCAGCACCTGGGCAACAAGCACAAGGCAGAATGGAATAATAAAGAACAGCTTTTTTTCCCCCCCCATTAGTGGTATTTTGCTCCTTCCCCACAGTAATTGGAATTCAGATAATGTTAATATTCCCATTCTTATGTTAAAATTAATAGTAGACTGCTGGTATTTCAGCTAGACATTAATTGTATAATATTCATACGACAAATGCTGTTAGTTTTAGAAATCTTCCAGATAAACTTATATAAATTTGTCACCACAAACCCATGAAAAAAAAAGTTTCATGCATATTGATTAGGGCTTTTCTATAGTAATGCCAGAATCCCGAATAATCCAACGGTAGCTGCCTGCTTCTAAACAAAAAGGGGAATATCCAGCTGTATCACTCCATTCTTTCAGTCTTTTTTTTCTTTTAATTGTAAGCCTGTCATTTCTCACCGGTATGCAACACTGAAGAAATTACCTTCATACCAGAACTTACTTCCACAGAACGTGTTGTATAACAGGTTAATATTTTACAGCTATTATCTGAATATTATTTGAATTTGAGTGATTAGAAAAGGAAAAGAAAATACATATAAGTCTTCTGTAGAGATTTGGTGAGTGGCTGGCATACACTTTCCAAAACCGGGGGTCTGTAGCGGGAGCTTTCGAGGCCTTTTCAGCCACGGGAAACTCCAGGAGCCCAGTTCACCCCTGATGAAATCTTACTGGTGGCAGCCTAACAGCAGTTTTCCAGGGGCCAGACCCTGAGCTGAGCTACGGGACCTCACATGGGAAGGAAAACAAAATAATTGCAGACATGTGTCAGGGGGAAAGGTGCAGCTTTCCRTTACGTACCAGCTCTGTCCCACCAGTCGCATCCTAGCCCATCCTTGTCAACCTGCATCTTCTCTGGACCCCCAGCTGCCGTTCACTATGAACCAAGAATTGTCACCTTAGAGGTCCTCCGTACTTCTCAGATTTTGGTCCTAGAGAGAAATACCCACTGCTTCCTTCCTTTATCATATACACACTGGTGTACTCTTATTCCCCCCTGCTTGTCCCTCTAGCTGGGTTTTCTCCACATCATCCACACCTGCATGTTATTGTCATAAACCCCTCCCTGTGTTATCGTCATAAACCCCTCCCCTGCAAATAAGATGAGCTCCCCAGCTGGCATAAACTATCAGAGATCCATTGAAGTCACCTGCCTGATGATCTTCCTGGATATTCTATTTTAAAAATTTAATAGCATGTTTTATTGTTATGCTATTTGCATTAGAGTTACAAGCCAGATGTTAGGATCATTATTCTGTTGTTCCTTTAAGATTGTACTAACTATTTTCTTCCAGCCCTCCACTACCTCCTCGGCTTTTCCATGGCTTACCCAAACAAGCATTTGAAGGGTCAACTTCTTTTCAAGGCAAGCATGCGGTTTTAATCCAACCCTCTTCTCCTATAAAAGGATGTACCAGCCTGACTAYGAAGTGCAAACTGATTCAGTAGAAAACACACTTAAAGCTTTTTTTTAAAAAAAAACACAATGGAAAGGTGAAACTAATTTTAGTAACTGAAATGTTGGATATTAAGGCCAATAAGTACTTAGCAGTGTACAAAATCCCAGAAACTCATAGACCCCAACTCTACTCATGACCGTTAGAAAATTACTTTCACAAATGCTCTGCAATGCTTTGTGTAACCTGAGTTTCCCCATTTCCCTTCATTGTATTCCTTTGTGCAATTCAGATTTGTAAATCATTCCAGGAAACTTTTTATTAACTCACAAGAGCCGTCCAAGACAATATCCTGTAATTTCCACTGGTCTGAGTCAGACCTAGGCATATCGGCTGAGAAATATCCATGACCTTTTTGTGTCATTTTTCTTCTGGCGATCACAGAAAACCAAAGGAACTTCTGGATAAAGTTCTGTTTCACAGTTTTGAAGGGGAAGGTTTTGCCCATTCTTGCAGCCCAGCTGAATTCACACTGAATTATTTCATTATGCCTCTGTAAATTCCCCTTACAGCTTAAAAGGCACTGAGTATTTTTCTTTCATTGATTACAGCTGAGTAGTCTAACGCAGCTGCATTTCAATGGAAGTGAAGTGATTCCTTTATATTACAGCTATTTTGCCAAAAGCATATGGTGTGAGCTGGATAAAAAGGACAATATTGCAGACAGCCACAGCAGAACCTCATCTATCATACTCTGAACCTCCYGTAGCACAATTTTTATGTCTCTCCATCGCTAGCCGACTCCTCCTTGCCGGGATGTGCAGGACAGGAGCACTCGCAGCGTCCCCCAAGCAGCTCAGCCATCAGATCTTCTGCTTCATTTCAACCCCACCTCAGCAGAACCCGTTTCCTCTCCAAGAGCAAGAAACGCCGCTACGTTATGGCTGCGGGGGAAACATTAACGAGGGTGGCTGTGTTTTCCCATCCTCTCTTATGCAGTGCTACAACCAAGCAGCCAAGGTACCCTATGGGGGAGCTGCTGTTGATTTTGGAAGGGACTGGTGGCACAGGGATGCAGGGACTTCTGTCCCACCAGAGCCACAGGCTATATCAGGTGAATTTTTGCTGTGAATATGACCCTGGCAATGAACTACAGGCTTCAGGGCAGCCCTTTGCACAGTGGGCTCATGTTTTATTTCTGGCAACCCCTACTGGAGAACGTTCACTAATGCATCCGAAAGCTTCTCCTGAGAAACGTGCTGCTTCCCAAGAAAGACAGAAACTCATCCTCTTTTGTTTTTATCCGTTTTCACAGTGTACTTCTGTTGAGCTGACTGACATTTGAATAAGCCCCAGGAGAATTATACCTAGGACGTTTCTACTAAATATTGCCGTTGTAGTAGGAGGGTGCAAACGCAAGGGAGGCATTTGGAAGAGACTTGTAAACAGTTGCCTTGGTACTACCTAATTAAAGTGTTACATTGTCTGGTGGGATCCACTCCCAGGAATGTGCAGAGCCTGGATTAACTTTTCCAGAGCCAGGGTGGTAGACTGTAGGCAGTCAAGATCAGGAAATCATCTGTAAAAGGAGTCGGGTCGCTTTTGAATCTCTTTTCCTGGGGACTTTTTTACTGGTGAGCAGAAAAGAAGTTGTTTAGCCTGATACTACAGCAGCTGTGCCTGCATAATTGAGGGGTAGAGGCTCTTTAACAAGAAAATCGTCATTTATCCTCTGTCTGTGGGGTTGCTCGTGGAAAGCAGCGTGGTCCAAGGAACCATCTCCACAGGAGGATTTCAAAGTCCTGGGTTTTACTTCTAAGCTTGCTTTTGACCTGTTTGGCAACCTTGGCTAAGACACTTCTTCTGCCCTTGTTCATACTCTCTAGATTTTATTTTCCTGGTCTGGGGCTCTACGGGTGTACTTACCTGTACAGGAGCCAAGGCACTGCTGCAGCTCAGGGTAATACAAGCACATGGAAACATGTCTAAGGAGATTTCAGGACCATATTGTCTGGGTACCATTTGAAGCATCCTTCTCTCAACGCTGCCATGAATTCTTCCATAGAACTTATCTATGGTCAAAATAAGCTTGTGCTTTTTGGCTCTTTTTTTCTGTTCTTTTATTCACCTAATCTACCACACTTGCTTATGTCAGCACCCGCGATTGCCCCAGATTCTCCTACATACGGCTACAGAAGAGCCATCAGGTGAGTATGTTCTGAGCTGCATCCTTCTTCAGTACTAGTCAATGGCTCGGTATTTGAACACAAAAATCACGTGCCCACCAGCTATACTATCAGGGAATATGGTAGTGCTTCATCCCTGAATACTCTAAGGGAAAAGGATCTTGATTCTTCTCCTCAGTCAGAATTCCCAGGAACTTTCTGGAAGTCTTTCCTAGGCGAAGGACTGCTGAGAACACAAATGCTTGTACTTGAGGCTGGATAGAAGATGTTGTGCATGTAGGAGATATCCTGGAAAAGGGAAAGAAGTGTTCTCATCCCTCAACAGAAAATCAACAACGCGAGGTGATCTTTCCTGTGCAAAGGATCAGACCTGACTTAGGATATATGAGAGATCTCATTAACACAGTCTAGCCATTTATTACACATACTAATTACTTACTTAATGGTATTGCTATTTGATTATTTAATGGCTGTAGCATCCTTTTTGATCATTCTTTTGTACACGCTTAAGTGTAACAATTTCCAATTAATTAAATGGCTTTGGATTTCATATTACTATTTTAAATAAAAAGAAGAGAGGTTAAAGATAGCTATTTGAATAAATCCTGGGATTCCTGAGATTTTTTTTTTTTTTAAGTCTGTTTGCTCAGTTACAGAGGAGAAGTATTTCCAGGTTCTGAATCCTGAATGTACAGAGGGAAAAGTGCTGGGAACCAGCTCAGCCCACAAAACCGAGAGCAATGTTTCTATGGGGCTTCTGATAACCATCTTTGTGAAAAATTCTAGGTGAAGTAATTTCAGCAACTTTCCCTACCATAATTTTTTTCCTCTATAATGCCAGCTGAATTGTTGCTCAATGTATTTAAAGTGATTTAAAAATTTAAAAACCACCCAAAAAACTCAAAATGCAAACTAAATGTCATGCAATCTTGACACCACAGACCCGACTGTGAGCTCATCTAGCATAACGTCCATTGGAAATTTAATCAATTCCACAACAAATTCTTCTTTTATTAATGAGTAGCTGATTGGATTTGGTTTCTGTGAATTGAGATGTGTGAGTTCACCTGCCAGTTTTTGTGGCTTTAACCATCATATTTTGAAAGGTTTTTCCTCTCGCTGTCTTTACATCATTATGAGAAAAAAAAAAAACACATGAAGAACAAAAGGAAACTACCTCAGTGACCGCACAGTGGAAACACTGAAACCAAATACCTTGTCCGCAAAGTGATATCGAAGGAACCAAGTAAACAACCTGGAAAGAAAGAGATAAAACCATTCTTCTTATCTCTTTCAATTTTCGTAATCTTAGACGTTGTTTTCGACCACAGCAAAAATCAGACAGAAAGGCAATTTTAAGAAGCTTTTAAAAAAATGTGACAGGACTCCGGTGGAGCCGTTCCCGGTTCACCCCGGCGAGAGCCGAGTCAGGCTCGGCCAGGTCAGGCTGCGTCCCTCGTCCCTTGGAGCCTGAGATGGCAAAACTCGGGTTGTTTGCTTGCTCGGTCTGAAACGATTTCTTTATATTGGTGTTGAGTGAGTCACTAGCCAGGAACTGCATATCATGCGGACCATATGCAGGGAGCTGCAAAGATCTGACTCAGAGATGTAAATCTGTGTCGTGGTGAGGCACCGGGGGGGTTTAGCGACACTTTATTCTTTCCGCCTTTTTTGCCGTTGTGGGGGTGGCAAAAAAAAAAAAAACAACAAACCCTTTTGTCATTTTAGGGACGTTTACATTGGGAGAAATCAATTTCTGCTTTGTGGTTGTGATCAGAGGTGCGTGGAAAATGCGCCGGAGCTCGGATGCTCCCCGGGTCAATCGCCTACAGAAAAATCCCCGGAGGTCTCCAGCGCTGCGCTGAGCGGCAGCGAGATGATACGTGAATCCCATCGCTCGCATTCCTCTCGCTGGGACCACCCACATCCGATGGGAGCCGGGGAGGCATGGAAATCATTTTGCTTGCATGTGTGTGTGTGTCTGAGCTCGTAACCTCAGAGCGACGAGAGCCGGGCTCAATTTTGGGGCGCTAAAACCTAAGGCCAAGCCACCGACCCGTGGCTGGTCCTCGGTCGGTCGGGGATGGCTCGGGGGGCTGCCGAGAGGTGCCCGGTGCTGCCCAGCTCCCATGGGGTACCAGGGGGGTTGATGGTGGGAACCACTTAGGTGACTTTCCCCAGCTCCTTGCCCTAGGGCTGCCCGTGGTGCCCAGCACCCATGGGTCTCCCTCCAGGTCCCGATCCCACCCGGGCGAGACTCCACTCCGGTTTTTAGGGCACCGCATATTTTGCTCATGACATATGGACTGTCTGGGGGTTCACGCCAAGAGGTGGGGTGGACTTTCCTTCGGAAAACCTGGATCCTCATTGAAAAACCCTCATTCATCCAGAGCAAAGAGAGGAAAAAAAAAAAAAACAACCCAGCTGCAATGCCTGCAGGCAGGCTCTGCTCCGCTATAAATAGACGTTGTTTATTTTACACCAATTTACTGCACCGTACCACCGAATCGCGAAGCAGATTTCTCCGGGTGCAGGCTATCTCCGCCTTGGCTACCCATGCTGATGCCAGCGGGCTTTGCCTTGGTTCCTTTGTTTTGCTTTGATATGTGGAATTATTGTCTGATAAAATCTTCCAAGCTGGGATGCTGAGGGAGGAGGAAATGAAAGGTGTAGGGTGTTAATGGGGATCGCTCAGAAAGAGTGGCTTCTTCACGTTATTTGGAGTTGTAAAGTCTTGAGACAAGACCACAGGTGGGCATCCTGTTGACAAAGTCTTCCTTAACGTGAGCAAAATTTTGTTCGGTGCCTTTCCCGTACAAAATTGCCTTTGTGGTCAGATAGAGAAGCTGCCGCAGGCTTCAGCTGGACAGAAGAAACCTAAACTAAAGGATTAGTTGACCTTTTAAATTGAAAAAATTAAAATGGGACCTAGGGAGCAAAGAAATTCTAAAAGAAAACAGCATTTCTAGTGCCTTTTGTCTTATTTCTGAGGGCTGACGGGGCTGCTTGAGGCCCCCTTACGTTGCTTAAGGTTGGGTCCCTGGTATTGCAACGACTACAAAAACCTGTGCAAGAGCTGCTTGAGGCTGGACCATTGCATCATGCTGGTAAACTGCAGCTGGATTTTGCATAACTCTCCAGTTTTAATTCTGTTGTTACGGCACGCGCTGGATGTCTGCAATGGCTCCTCCGAGGAGTGCATGTTCAGAAGCTTTCCAGAGGCTGGAGCAGACAGAAAATCTTAATCTCGGTGGTTCTGTTCCCGCTGGAACAGAAGGGGTTGTGCTCTGGGGCTGTGTGGAAACTCGCTCAGGGCCTGCTCTAAGCTCGGAGAATTTCAGGACGGTCCTAATTGTTTTTCTGCTTCTCCCTAACCCTCAAAAGCTGAGCAGACCCTAATAGAGTGAATGCAGGCTGCACATCTGTCTTCTCTGCCAGGGAAGCCCGTTAGTGGGGAATACACTCAAGTGGCCACATCCTTCCAGAAATCATGACAGGGAGGTATTAGCGCAAGGCTGAAAATCAGATGGTGGCTGCCGTGTCCAGAGGGATGCGCGAGAGCGGGTACAGCAGCCACGCCGTGCGCAGGAGAGGAGCTTGCGGTGCCCGTGCGCCTCCTTCCTCCCACCTCCTGCTGCCGGTCCTGCTAGGGAAACTCAGATTTCATTTTGCCACTCTTGAGAAAAGCAACTTGAGACGGGGGGTGCTTCCTGGCAGACAGGGCGCAGTACGGGTTGGGTAAGGCAGAAATGATGTGCAAAGGCAGAAAGAAAGAGGACGGGGGGAAGAGCAGGAGCTACAGGTCTGGGCGCAGTCATGCCTTCGGTAGGAATTTTGCAAGTCCCTGTCTGCATAGTGTTGTTGTTGATTTTGCCATCTTTGATCAAGGTAAACAGGACTTGTGTGCACAATGAAAACAAACAAGCCAGGCTGGAAAGTATCATGAGTCAATGAGGCTCTTTCGGTGCCTCCACCTTTCTTAACCCCGAGTCAGCAAATGYTCAAGTGCTTGGCAAATCAAGGGAAGAGCCCAGGACTCAAAGCCTGGGGCAGCCCAGCCTCCACGCTGGGCTCCAGCCACCTTCTCCTGGTTAATTAAAAGACCATCAACGAAATGTTTAAATACTGGGCAATCAGCGTTGTGTTATGAATAATTGTACTGACACTACTGGAAAGCAGGTTCCCTCCGCATCTGAGACTTACATTGAGTCTGCAAAGGATCCTCCCAAATTAAATTTGTGGATCAGCAATAAACTATTTTTCACTTGCTGCTGCAGAGTAGCAGCTCACTCCCTGTACTCCTTCTCTCCTCTTTCATATAGATACCATCAGCCAGAACCTACACTTTGTTACAGCGCAGATCTTTTCTTTCATCTGGAGCCATTTCTCGGGATGATGCAAAGTTTGGTTGTTTCTGAAAGTTTTCTGCGTTAGGTTGATGAAAAAAAAAAAATTGGAAATTTAAAAACCATTCTCTCTTTTTGTATTTTACTTTGGCTGGATCACTTCCTACATTATTTTCATGACGAAGCACTCACACTTTTTGACAACAAGACAAATGCTGGCAACTTTTCAGGAGCCTGGGAAGTGCAGTGCATGTTAAAAGCAGCTCTGGCTGTCTTGTGGTGTGAATGGAAGTTAGTTGGGGTGGAAAGAATTTTTCCTGAGCACCAACTCTGTGCCCTCTAACATGCTCTCTCAACTCAGCCTCTCAAAACCTCACTCACCTCTACAGCTTGGGATGTTCAGAAAATTAAAGGTATAATATTAACCCAATGCAGACCAGTTGCATGCCATTTGGGTGCTTTAAATTCAGTTCTTGCAATCTTTATTCCCTTCTCAAAACGTGCTCACCCTCTCCCTGGTTAAGCCAGAAGGGCCTGGCATCTCTGAGCAGCATTAAATTGCTCTTAAAGCCTCTTTTTTTACCTTTTTTTTTTTTTGTAGCTCTGAGGACAGTAAGAGTCAAACACACACTTCCAATCGTTAACCCTTTTCTGTTTTATCTATAGGTGAAAACCGTGATGCTCTTCCCCACTCACTGGAGAGGCAACAGTGACTTCTTGATCCTGCCGAACCCGCACCGCGCTGTGGGCGATGGTCCAGGGGACCCAGGATGGAAACTCCCRACGCATCCCCGACACGGAACAGTTGCTCCCTCGTGAGTGCCCAGAGCGTGTGGGACACGGCTTTGCCCGGCATCATCCTTCCCCGTGGGGATCCCATGTCCCAGCTTTTCAGAAAGTGGAGTCGAACACCACTGGGAGCATTTTGTCCTTTCCAGCACGGTCTTCGTGACTCTCTCCAACCTCTTAATTTGCACCTATTTTCTTTCTCTCTCCTTGTAAGCGTGGTTATTTCACCCTGACAGACCATGGATCAGCAACGTACCATCTGCCCCAGTCATGGCTTATCAGCCCTATTCCTTAACAGGCTTTTTTTAATGCCCCGATACCACAATGATGGTCTCTCTAGAGAAAGGGCAAAACTTGCACCTCCCACGTGGCAATACGGGACTATTACAATGAAGAGTCAAGATGCCAGGAGGAAAAAGACATTGGAGACTACCCCGAAAAACTGGGGAGGGGGGGGGTCACCTCACCAGACTGTTCCCCTCCCCATGACAGGCACTGAAATTATTTCACTCATAGGGAGATGCTGGCATCTAAATGGCTTAATGGCAATTTTTTTTTTTTTTTTAATTACTTCAGAGTAATCATGAGCATTAGATATTTGGGAACCTAGAAAGAGAATTCAGGCCCTGCATATATTTTAAATTATATGTTTTGTTAATTAAATGAACACAAGGCACTGAACGGTTTCTCATTTTTGGGTGGTTTTGAATAGACAATAAAAAAACCCAAGATATTAGATAACATTTTAYTGCAGAATATAAATTAATCTCTGTTTAGCTAAGCAGAGAATATATCACTCAAAAATTAAACGCTGGACTCCTAAAAAGTAATAAAATTATTAAATAACATAACTAATAATAAGAATGTCCCACAGAATTATCTCTGTTTTCATCAGAAGTAGCTCTTAGAAGCACTTTTGGTTATTCATTTATTTTATTTTCTTGTTTGAAAAAAAAAMCACCAGAATTTTATTTAGTTATTTCCATATTAAAAAACCTTGCCCACATACGAAATTAAACTTTTTTTATTGCATTGCTGAAATTAAGTAACACTTATTTCTACCCCAAAAGTATCATATGTGAAAGTATGAAAACTCTAATGGAAGGAGAACGGTAGAACTGGTCTTATATTTGCAATATTTGATTTATTCTTCAAAACAGTTTTGCTATTTTCAACAGACATATTTGTCTGTCCATTTAATGAAGAGCCATTAATTGTAACTAGTTCCTCAGCAACTATTTTAATCTTTTCTTTTTAAAGTTAAATTATTTTTAAGCACAGATTTAATGTAAAACTTATCCAGACCACCATCAATTGCTATAGTTAAACCACTTTACAAATGATACCCCAGCCAATTGACCAGAGAACTGTACAGATAATTCTGTTTTTTTCAGACTAACAGAATATTTTGGTGTTTTCTTTGTTTCCTCTAGAAAAAGAATGGGGTTTTCCAGTTTAGGATTTTTAAGGGAATAGCCAGTAAGTGGAATTAAATATCTCACATTTTCCAATAAACTTCTGCAGAGGATTTGTAAAAAACGGTCCCGTATCTGAACTGTTCACAAAGTACTTTTTCCATTGAGCGTAACAGGAATTTATCTGAAAATGGGCGTCAGGCTTTGCTTTGCGATAGATCTGATTTCCACCCCAGTACTACGGGAGTAAATCAGGGGTAACTCTGCTGCACCCAGTGGAGTTGTATTTGTGTGAAATCTCTGAGAGGAAAGCTAGAGGGGGAGTGCTTTAGAGACAYGGCTGTTTTCTTAACAGGAATCCAACTTGGAAAACTGAGTTTTTCTGATCATCTTTAATTCCCTTGAACTTGTACCCCTTTTTTTTTTATAAACCCCAGAGCTTCCCGCTATGTTCAGCCTCCAAATTTCCAGCCAGCGTCCACTCCTGATGCATTTTCACCCTCCGCAATGGTGGTGGGGACGGTGCTAACATTCACCTTGATGCTGCGTGGGCTGTTGGAGGTGGGAGGGTGGAGGCTGTGAGCTAAACACACTTTAAACCTCCGTTTTGGGAACTTGTTCAGATTTCAGTATGTGTAAAATACTTTCCTGGTGTTGGATTTCTAATTCATATTCTGCACCCTGGTTTTAATTTACAAGAAAAGATGTCCCAGTTATTTGCTCTTAAAGGTATCCAGCGCCAGTCAGTTCAGTGACAGCGAGCAGTTTTTAAGAAGAACGAATGCTGGCCCGCTGTATCCATCACATGGGTAACCAGTAACCAGGGCCATGATAAAAAAATCTGAGTTATTATGAACATGTGTTACAAGGAGTAACCAAAATACCAGTTGTTAAAGCGCAGTCGTGGCTCTCGTGCCTGCTACCCCCAGAGAAGTCGATCCTATGGCAAAGCGTATGCCTGTTCCACTTCAAAAAACAAAGGAAGATTTGGTAGACTTAGTTTGTATAGATTTATTAGCGTACCTTTTTTTTAATTGCATAAATTGAGTTGTACACGTAAGTGAGGAGTCTTAAAAACTTCCCTTCTGATGCCTGCGTACAGTCCTTACGTGGCATTAACAGCCATCGTTAGGATTATTAGAATAACGTCTGGAAAACCCAGCTATGAAATGTGATGCCAGTGGCCCAGAAGTTGTACAGACTCAGAGCCAAAATGATAATCCTTGAATTCCCCAACCTAAATAAATCACAGTGGTTTTCAGGAACTGTTTGCAGGATTGGTAAGATTTCGTTAAACTATTATATTGATTTTAGATTTGTGATGGCAAAACTACTAGCTCAAATGAAATTAAAACAAAATCATACTTTCCTGTAGAATCAGTCAAAATTTTCCCATCACAGTTTTGTTATATATACTACATATATTTATTATAYTTCTTATATTGTATTAATTATATGTTATATAGTTGCATATATTATTTAGGCTTGCATCAAAATGGGAAAAATGAATACTAACATTCTGCATTACAGACATTTTTAATCATCTGAAAAAAAACCAAATAAAAGTGTAAAACTAATGTTTTTCAATTCACTTCTTTTTTGCAAGTAAATTAGTAATTTTTCAATCTGATATGCATTTTTCTCATTGACTCCTGTGTTTCCTGATTGCAGCCACGACCAGGGTCAGAAACAATAAAACTCAATGAGAAATGACAATTCCCAGAGCTTTCTGAGCCAATATTATCTGCCTCAGAGGTTGGGATCATTCAAATAAAGATCAGCACAATATCAGAACTTTCGGTTCTTTATCCAAACAGCTGAGTCTTTCCCAGCTGGGCCATCACAGCTCAATAATCATATAGAGTTATATCAGTGATGCTCATTCATATTTCACAGGCTATAATAAACACAGCAAAAATTAGATGAGGTTCCATTTGAGGTTAAATGTTTCCATGAGATAATAATTTCTGTTTATAACAAGAAAAAAAAAAAAAAAAAGACCACTGGTCTATTTTTAAAACCTAATTTAGACCCGGTATCCAAAATATCAGTTCACAACAGACCACGAATGAGACAGGATTATGCTCTCTTCTTCATAGTTTTAAATGTAAATGAGGGCGTCGGGAATCCTGCTGTGCAGAGGCTGAGCGGGAGGGAGCCGCAAGCCTTTGCCTTGCCCACATTGCAGGTGGTTTTCATTCTATCAGCCCCAACGATTCTCACAATAACAGATTTTCCTGCCCTGTCCAGGGCAGAGCCTTTCCATCCTTGTGCCACGTTCTGGTTTCCTCCTAAAACTTGAAATCATCCCAAGGAAAAGGCACCGCATCCCTTTCCCCTCCCTCGCAGCCGCTTAGGGGTTTTGTGGTCCAGCCCCGGGGAGCTCCTGCCAGCGCCACGGGGAGGGTGGGACGTCACCGGCTGGGACGTTGCCATCGCGCACGAGCACGATCGGGCAGCATGGAAAGAAAAACAGGGGGAAGCAATAACACAAAGCTCACATTGGGAGGGATGCAGCCTCCATTGCCAGGGAGCTCACCCAGGGCTGCAGGCATGTGGGAACGGGCAACATCTGCCGAGGAGTGAAGGCTCAAAACCCAGGATTGTCTAGTGCAAGAGTAAATTTTGCTATTTGTCAGTGGGAACCTTCAAACTTAGAACACACCCCCACTGATTACACCAAAACATGTGGCTATTTGGAGCTGTAGGTAAGCAGGAACCTAATAGGTAGAGCAATGCTGCTGTCCAGCTAAAGGAAAGCAAGACTAGAGAGTTATCATTAATTGTACCTTATCAGTGTGTTCAAGGCTCAGCTGAAGTTTGAGCTGGGTGATGAGCAAATGCATCAGCAAAACCCGATCCCTTGCTGCGAAGAGCTTCCCAGTCAAATCAAAGGGTGAGAGGTAAATGCATTAGTCTTGTTTTGCAGTTTGGAAACAGCAGCAGCAGAACATTTGCAGGTGATTTTCCCCAAGGTCCTACTAAAAGTCCAAGATAAAGGTTGAGCAGACTTCTGAGGCTGTGTTCAGCGCCATAATCACCCGTCTCTTCTCCCTACGTTGAGCTTGCGGCTGCGTTTCCTGCCCTCTCCTTGACTTCAATAGATTTTTAGGGCACGCAGAGAGTAAAACTTCCATAATTACAGGCACTGATGTGTTAAAGAGCACGCCAAATGCTTTTCTCTGGTTTTGCATCGGAGCAAGAAGGGATAGTTTCTTTTTCCCTAAATCATGCRGTTATTTGGAGTTTAGGTATTTCTGCCTGCAGAGCTGTACGTTCTGTTTTTATCCCATGTTGTTTGTGAGCCATAGGCTGCAGTCTCTTTTCCAGGAGAAAACAATAAAACGACTTGCTTTTGTTTCTTTTCAGACACAGAACATTATACGAGATAAAAAGTGCCTTTTAGAAACATAGCTTTGCTCGTGGAAGAGGGCTATTAACATGTTACCCCGTCCTCCAGCGACTATAATTCATTGTGCCATTAAGGCAGTGTCACGGGCTGATAGCAAAATAAATAGCTATGAGAAAATGTTCAGTAAATTATTTTGCAACTTGAGTTTATTAAAAGGATGTCCTTTAGCCTGTCTGCCTTAGAAAATTTAGGCAAGGCAACAGGGGCTGATCCTACTCTCCCTGGGGTTGACAGAAAGACGTCCTGGGAAACCCAGCAGGTCCCACCATGAGGAAGATCTGCTGCTGCCAACCCACCCGCGGGATGGAGCCCAGGCCATGGCACAGGTTCCCCTCACTGCTCTGCAGGCAGCTCAGGCATGAGGCTTAAATTCATGCTCTACAGGAAAAATCTACATTACTACAGGTGGAAACCACCTTTCCATCACGGGGGTGAAGAAATCTCAGATAACTCCAGGAACCTGACCCTGCAAAAAACTCCAGCGAAGGGTCCCGGAGGGGAAGGTGGGGAAAAGGCATCATCCCTCAAGCCGTCACTCTCAGGCACGTGTGTTTTTGCCGATTGCTTTTCAGAAAACTGCAGAGCCGGTTATCAAGTGTTCACATGAAAATCTCCAATTCCGGAAGTTTTGTTGTCGTAGAGCCAGATAAGCTCAGAAACGTGAAGCCAAGGTTTCAAAATCAGACAGCCAGTAAGTGCTTTTTGAGAGTGTGCAATCTGGAAGCCCCGTCTCTAGAGACAAACGATGAAGCTCCTTTCCGCTGAGGAGGATCAGAAGCAACGGGCTCGGGCTTAGCTAAGGACATGTGGCGCATGAGCTGAGGGGTAACTCGGGTTTTTTCAGCCTGCAGGTAGCACTACCAAGAAAATTAATAAAATTAATATCCCCTGCAGTGTGTTTTCATTCCTCCTTCCGGTGAGACGTAGCTAAAAGAGACCATCTTACGTCAAAATCTGAAAAAAATCAGGAATCGCGGGAGTTAAGGCTTCCTTCCAGAAAAATAAAGCCCATTTGGCAGAGGGAAGGTTTCCAGGCACGACATAGCTGCCCATTCAAACAGGCAGTGAGCTGAGGGAGGCAGGGAGGGATTTTGGACATCTAAGCGGTGTTTAAATCTCATTCGATGTGGCTTTGTTTTAAAGCAGACAGGTAACTGGGAAAGTGACACACAGCCCAGTTTGCGACTGGAGATACCCCGTATGTTTTGCACAGTACCCTCATGCTAACCACGCTCGCTGAGGGCTGGCTCAGCCCCCCAAAATCCCTCCCCTCCAAAAAAAAACCCCATAGGCAAGCCCTTTTCCCGCAGCCAGCCCATCTCACCTCCCCAGCACCCATCAGTGCGTGCTGGGGGCCGGATCCTGGGCTCCAGGGTGGGTTCCCACCACACCTGGCAGAATGGAAATCTCCTATGGGCAGATTTTACACTTCCAGGTGAAAAGGCTCGACTAAGTGGGGAACAGAAAAATCCTCGGCAATTTCCTCAGTTTAACGACTTTTAAATTGGGTAGCATTGATTATTTTAGTGATGAAGTGTATTTGGAATATGGAGACAACACAAAAGCATGAATGAAGATTAACTCTTTTTTCCCAACCCTAGAAAATGTTGAAAAGAGTTACCAGAGTATTTGAAAATATTTTTAATAGTTTGGAACAACTAAATTTAGCTAAGCTGCAGATAGGCCTCTCTTTATTACAGCTAGAGTTACTATGGCAACATGCTACAATTATTTATCGCCATGACGATCCACTGTAGATTTTTTAAATGCATTATCTATTTTTGTTTGCATTGTCATTCCTGCCAGGGGAGGGAAGACACCAATTTGGTGCGCTGTGAAATGGTCAACATTTCATCCAGGCGATTGTGGGGTGGAGGCTGGGCGAGATTTTAAAATGAGCAGCAGTAAAAGCCAAGGAACAACCACTCTCCGGATTTTTTTTTTTTTTTTCCTTTTTTAATCTAAAATAGGTTACTGTTTCTAACTGACAAGCGAATAGGAGCTTGTCCTTTGCCAGTCTTCCTCCTGACTGCTCTTTGATAATCTGAGATACCAGAAACAAACGTGAATGAATGAAGTTCTGCGACACCCGTGAACTGTTATTATCTCTGCCACGGAGAAAAGGAAATGTGAATGAGCTATATTAGGCAACTTCTCTAAGGTCACATCACCAGGCAGCGATAAGGACGTGATTAGGACCTGCTTCCTTGGCCACATTCTCCAGTGTGGCGGCAACATCGCGATTACAGTGCTGCTGTCACAAGTGCTCTGCATCTTTATTATATATACCAGGTCAGGGGAAATTGGAAAAGCCCGTCCGTCCCTAGTTTGCAGGAGAAAGAGAAGGATATCTGCTATGTGCTGCAGCTTCAGTTGTTCAGCTGTGACAGTACAGGAGCTCTACCAGCTCATTAATGCTGTGGGACTTTTTTTGGGTGTAGGGTGGGTTTCCACTGACCCCGCTCAGCCCACGTCAGTGTTTCAGGGCGGTGGTAGCCGGGTGCTCCAACCTGGAGATATCTCACCCTGGCAGAGGCACAGCAGACCTCCCTCCATTCTGGGGCACAGTGTGTGGGCAACTCTATCTCATGCAGAAAACACCCCACCCACCTCCCTGTACCCCTCTGTGGGAAGATTCTTGAATGGAGTGGATGTGCTTGAGGAAAGGATGGTGGATATTGTTTTGACACATCCAAATAATGCTCTGCTGGTCTTGTCCGGAGTGATGGTTAAGTAATCCTAAGGAGGACTTGGAAAGAGCTCCCTTTGTGGCTCTCTGACTAATGAAAAGCCCTTTATATAATCCTGCAATCAACTGCATGGGGCTGCTGGGACGGGTAATTGGGCTACGAACGGGCTCCATTTACGGGAGATTATGTAATTTACCGTTCTGTCATCGTCCGTTCCCGAAACTGTGACTCTTTCTCCAAGGCTTACATTCCCAGAGATACAAGTAATGATCAAGACTTGGCTCTTCACATCTTAGATCATGAACAGGATCTTTACAGATGTGGCTAGTATGGATTAAACCTGACTCCCCGGTGCACTAAGGTGGGGAATCTCCTGGTGGGAGATTCCAGATTTTTGCTCTTGTACAGCACATGTAGATGTGAAAGCGATGGGCACTCAAGAAATGAATAGACAGGCAAGCTAGATAGAGGGACATTGTGGCTTGGACTGTATCCTAGCTTCTTTCTTATCAGTGGGTGTCCACTGAGGGCTTTGTACAGCGGGTAAAATAAGAAAGGTATTTTAGGTGAAAGACGTACCTCAATAAAAAAGAACATAGCATGCAGAGATAGAAAATGCTACATTACGCATCCAAATATTGGGCTGGCAGAGAATTTGCAGAGCCGCTTGAATTAGCAAAACATTAAAGAAGAGATAAGTGTTACTTTTATTAAATAAAAACAAACTTTTTGCTCTTAGGGTCTAGAGACAAGCAATGACTGCCCACTACCAAATGCTAACAACAACTGGTGAAACTGGGGAGAAAAGCTCGCTGGTGTTACACATTGAGAAAGACTCCCTGAAGGGGCAAGAACCATTTTGAAATACCTCTGTACTCCTGTGAACCAAACCCACATCATTTTAATGCTTGAGAACATGGGCTATATTGAAAAAAACCTCACTTACATAGCAGTTTTGAAATTATAATCCAGCAAAGACATCCTCCTACTAAGGGAGCTCTTGGGTCACACATCTCCTGCTCCTCAGTCTAATAGAGCAGATAGTGCTGGTGCTCACCCCTGGTGTCTCCTGGTACTTTATGCTGCAGAGCAACCTGGTATTTGCTGCTTGTGAGGGTGTTGGAGCCAGGTCTTTACTTGTTAGCAAAAAAAAGGAGGGCACCCCGCTTCCCACTCCTCTATTGCCAAACACGCACCCAGCAACATCAAAGCGGAGAAGACTTTTTACAACAGCCCCAGCAGTGACTCACCCGTTGGCTTCCTGGTCCTTATCGGGGGAGATCCGCTTGGCAGAACAAGCACAGTGCTGCTCTGCGTCCCCGGGCCTTGACAGCTTCATCCCCACCATTGCCCCTATCTACGGGTACCAAATAACTGCAAACAGGGCGGCATTCCCCAGAGCTGGCGCCCGCGGTTTGCAAACTCAAACCAGTGTGTGAAAGACGGAGGGAGAGAGCAAAGGGAGGGGGATGAAAGGGGGTCGCAATAATCCCAGTGGGATTTCACATGGATTTGGTATGTGCCCAGCTTGCAGGGCGGCAACCTGCTGCTGTCAGGTGTATGTGGAATAAAAAAAAAGCCTCACCATCTCCAAAGCACAATTCACGGTTGCGCTGAGATATTAGGACTAGCTATAAGGAGGCTTGTGCGATGCTTTGCCATGGGTAATTCATCCTGCTTTTCAGAGGGGGCTGTTGGTCCAAGCAATGCATCCCGTGAAAGTGGCCGTGGGACTTGCTGTGCCTGAGCGGAGCCAGATGGACATTCCCAGAGGGTCGCGCTCTATTTACGAGATTATTTCCAGCAGTCTTCAAGGGGGATCTTGCTGTAGGTCAGCGCTGCAAGACCAATAACCAGACTGAAAAATATCAAAACCAGTATAAGAGACGCTTGCTTTCCAGCCCTGTTTCTGAGGTCACGGTTCCCTACCTTTGGCACATGCTGTGGCACAGGCTTCTTCAGAGCGGTATGTGGTCCTGCCTGCAAAGCTCCATGCCGCATCCTGTGACAAATCAACTGAGATGCATGGCTGTAGCGAGCCCCAGACCGCTCCTGCTGTCATGTCAATAGTCCCTGGGCAAAAAGAGTTTAGGAACTGCTGATTTAGACCAGAGAGGTTAACAGTCATTGATTTAATACTTTTTCTGCACCTTCCAAGGTTGAGCCATTGCTGAGTAGATGCACACTTTTGCTTTTTCCCCTGACTATATGAACCACAGGTCTGAGTACAAAATCCACTGGTGACTGCTAACAAAAGCCTAAGAAGTGTTTGCAGAAAGCCTGAGCACAACCAGGCTCTGTGGCAGGAGCATTTAGTGGGTAATCATTGGGTTACACTGAAAACCAATCTCTTTTCCATCTGGCGGTGGAAATATCACTTGAAGGAAAAAACAGAGGCAGGACCAAAACTGTTAAGACCTCCAGAGTCCATCGCCTGGCAGAGAGAACAGGAGCATCTCTGCCATCACGGTTTGAAACCCTAAGGATATGGAAGGTGAGTTGGAGTGAATGGGATTTCCCTGATTTTGCAGGCTTGATGCCAGGATGGGGACAGGGCGAACGTACCCCTGATGTCGATCATGCCCAGGGGGACATGAGACCACTTTTGCAACACACGCCATGAGATGACAGCTGCGGCACAAGTCCGTGCAAATGGGAACTCTGCAAGTCACTTTGTCCCCCAAGTTACTCTGCTCCAGTATGGGAAACTGCAGATATAGGTGGATTATATTTTACGAGTTTTGCAGGACAGGAGAAAATCTAGGAGGAATAAGGCCCTTGTTGTACTAAGCACTGCAAATATGCAAAGTAAAGGACAGTATCTCTCTCCAGCTACTTATGATCTGTGCAAAGAAAGGGTGGGATTTCAACAGGAAACTGGAATTCAGTGATTTTTCACAGGTGACACACACAACAGAGTGTTTTCTTTGCTCAGACTATTTACTGATGTGAAAAACAAAATCCTGCTTCTAAAATCAGACACACACTGTTTGGAAAGATGTTTTCTAAGAATTAAATCTAGTTAAAGTCCTGAGCCAGTTTTTGCAGAGACTATTGCATTGGATGCAGGAGGACAGATTTAGTTTTAGGATGGGTCTGTGGGATTACAATGAGCCCTCTGATGTTTCTCAAGTGATGAATTATTTCAAGGAACAACCTGGGCTATAGCAGCCCCTGTGTCATGGTGGCAGGGTAAGAGAGGAACACTTTTAAATGTTAATTAGTAGGGAAGAGCTGTCTTGCACACTAACCACAAAGATCTCCGGTGATGGCAGGAGGCAAAGGAGAGCAATAGAGCATTTCATTTGTAATGCATGTTTTTATTTCACCTTGGAGATCTGCTCATTGATGGATTTGGCATGCAGACAATGAAACTGCATTGCTGTAGGGTTCCTGACTGCAAGGTGCTTAAGCACAAAAGGAAGCCCCTAGGAAACCTCCTGGCAGGGGTCAGGAAACGTGACACTTGGCAGGGATTATGGGAAGAGGTAGCAGGAAAGAGTTGTACCTGCAAGCAGGTGAGAAACAGCAGAGGCTGATGATGCACAGTCCCCAGCTGGGCAAGGGGAGGGTGGAATGGCAGAGGGAGGATGAAGCAATCCTACACAAGCAAGACAAAAAGGATGAGCTGGGTGATGGGGCCAGTTCTTGCTCACATACTCCTTTCTGTTGCTTCCTTTTTCATGTTGAGGTCTCCTAAGCAAATCCCACTCATGCACCATTGCCATCAAGCTGGGAGAAGCTTCCAGTCCTCCAGCTTCGCTTCCCATCACACATATCCTTTCCATTAAGCAGGCAGAAGAGCCATGGCTCTACCATGTGCAGTTTTTGAAACGTGGCCAAACTGGGGGCATGGTTCTCCTCTGCCCTGCCCCRGTGTAGTACTTTGCACGGGGGAGAAGTGGGTGGGGAACGCTGCCGCATCGGAGTAGTTACGGCTCTTGAGCTACATGTGGTTTTGCTGGAGTGGTGATGTGCCAAATGCCACACCAATGGCCATCTGCTCAGAGCAGACCTCCATCCTGCAGCTCTGCTTTGGTTTCCTCCACTGGAGTCAAACTCATGCTGCCACGAGGGTCACCTCTGCCCCAGGCTGCCCCGCTGTCCCGTGAAGAACAATGTTGGAGTAATGCCATCGTCCACCCTGAGCCAGAGGGCACATCTCAGCCATTTCTTGGGTTGCAACAAAAACCACCTACAGGCCCTCCTAAACTGGTGTAAATCAGGAATGACTTCACTGACATTAGAAGGGCCAAATACAGCATCAGACAAGAATGAAGCCAAATGTTCATGCCTGAATCCTTCCCTCTAATTAAACTTAAATTAAAAAAAAAAAAATTTAAAAAATGGGCAGAGGAACCAGCTGATAACGTGTGCTGGGCTGGTGCAACCAGCGGCTGCATCTCGCCTCAGGGGCGGTTGACTTCAGTGGCTGCATTTTGCTCAGTTGCACAGAGTTTTTAAAGAGCTTTTTGATCCCAGGATGAAAACTGCTGTATAAATGTAACATTCCCTCGTACAGCTGTCTGTCTGTCAATCCCCAGAGCACGGTCTGCAGCTTGCTTATTTTCTGCGGTTAAGGAGAACCGCAGTTACAGCACTCCTGCATGTTTAACACTATTTCAAAGTCCCTCTTGACTTCCCTTTTCATCCTTCTTCGGGGCTATGTTTAGACTCCGATTTCCAATCTCCTGGACTGAGATTGTTATTAAAATGCAGCACTGGTAATGCTCCATGCACCCCAGCCATAACAAACCACTGCAGGCGAGCACAACACTGGGGAGAGGGGGGGGCTCTGAGTGACCACATAGTGTTTAGGCTTTAAAACCAGCCAGGTTTGCTTTGTTTATATAGATCTAAAGACTATTCCCATCTATTATATACAAATATGGCAATGGGGAAAGGGGGGAAGAAAGCAGGGATAAGAGTGTAATCTGCAGAACCAAATGTAAGGGCTATAATTAATCAGATAATTGCAGTATTTGTGTGGAGTGTCTGTAAATATTACCTCTATTTCTAAGTATAGTACTTTGGACCACGTATCTTATCATGAAACAAACTGTCAAATAGAAAACACATCCACTTCACTGGAATATAATGAATATTAGGTCAGCCAAAATGCAAACTGACTAAATTAATTTGTAGTTGTGTACCAACTGATGTTGGTGCGATAATTTAATGAAACTCTTCAAATAAATATCCACTGGGGGAACAATGCAGCGGAGCRAACGGAGTGTGCACTGAAGGATTATGAGGGTTTTGTGTGATTACAGAAGGAGGTCCCAGAGACCAAACAGAAACGAGGGGTGATCTTGCAGAGCGCAGGAGAGGATGCAAGGGCTGAGCGGGGGACCCCGGCGGTGCTTTGCAGAGAGCCTTGGACCTCAGAGCTGCCCCTGAAGGACCTCAGCTGGGACACCCATGGCTGGACTCAGCCCTCCGGAGCAAGTGTGACGCAGGCGGAGGCTCCGTGGGTGGCCCTCGGCTCGCACGGGGCTCCGGCTGCCCCGATGCTGCATCGTGCCACTCTCCGGGAAAGCCGTTGGTTGACGTGATGGCAATTTGGAGCGGTTTGAGAAACRCTGTCTCGGTCCCATGAGAACTGCAGAGCAAAACAAACGGGTTTGAATCCTGCTCTAAATGCTTTGGTTCCTCAGTCGGATGATTTGGGGTTTCTGAAAACTGAAATGCTCTCTGTTTCTGCCTTTTTCATATCCCTCTGTTTCCTTTTTTGTTTGGGCAAGGTCAAAATAATCAGTGAAATAGTTTATTTGAGGAGCCACAACATGTTGATCCCCATGGGAATCTGGGGGCAGAATGAGCCCTTTTTGAAGCGGGAGTGTGCCTGACCTCTGGCATGGGAGGGATGCTGCCCATCGCTCCAGCACACACTGGATTGAATGTTATTACCACAGAAAAGCACAGCTGAGAAATAGGGTGCTCAGACAAGACGCTGAGCAGTGCAGYGAGGCTCGGGGCCACCCTCTCGCAGCAGCCCCACAGCCCCCCCGTGCAGAGCATAGGCCACGCAGGGCTTCTGCTGGGAAACCCTCCCAGAGCACTTGTAGTGACTGGGGCTCTCGTGCCGCCGCGGTGGCAGCACAGGAGCTCTGTAGACTGAAGCCTCTCAGCAGTGGGGACGAGCAACCGGTGGGAAATGCTGGTCCTGATGGTGCCATTCCCCCTGAGCACCCCGTTAGCAGGTGGGGACCCTGGGTGTCCCACATGCTGCTGGGGTCCCACACTTACCCTGCAAGAACCAGACCCCTGGGCTGGGAACTGGTCTGCCTCTGAGCTGCCAAATCTTCTAATGCAAACCTGACTCCTACAGTGCCATGGACAGTCCAACAGCAGCTATAAGGCACGAGCTGCCTCCTCTCAGTGGAGTCTGTTTTCTGCACTCCCCACAGGGAATGCACTTTGCTCTAAGTCCCAAAACTCAGTTTCAATTTGGATGGCACAAAGAAAGAAATGAGTGAGTTGAAGCATGAGAAATGGCTAAGGAACAATTTCTGTTATTCTAGTAGTTGGTGAGTGGAAAGTTCCCGCTAAGAGCTAAACACACATCTTCTCTCCAGCTCAGCACGAGCGTTTCGCAGTGGTCGGAGCTGCTGCCCCATGGTCGCAGCAGCGAAGAGGGGAATCCCTCTGATCCGAAAAGTTCCGGTGCTGTGTTCCCAGGGGAGCACAGTAGCTAACTTAGTGATGTTGACAGAACAGATGCCCTTGAAGTGGGATTACAGGACACACGCTGAATTTATTGGGGGGGGTCTATTAATTTGCCCACATGATGTGTCATACGACTGTCTGCTAAGTTTACATCAGCTGTTCACAGTAATATCAGGTGCACTTTATCAGATTCAGCATTAGTCACCTCAGAGTGAAACAGCAGAGGCCCAACTGTTAGGGGCTAGTAAAGTAACAGCTACAATGATAATGAGTAGCAGTAAATGAGAGTCATGTTTGGGGTGTTCGATGTCAGCCCAAATCCAGGCAGAGCAGAGTCAGACAAACAAGCTATGGAAAGCTCAGGCAGGGTCACGCCAGCACAGACCGAGCAGGAGCTGCTCAGGGCTTGCAGTTGGCAACACTGATGAACCAGCACGTGTCCCACCRGCAGAGCCATGGAGCAGAGGCCCTGGAGGGCCCTCGCTCCCCTYGAGGAAGCTCCAAGTTACCTCTTCTCCTCCGGGATGCAGAGGATGTTTGCGCAGACCGATGCTGGAGGGGTTGTGCGGGGTCCTTCCTGCAGCTCCGGGACTCATTGCTAAAGCAGCCAACAGGTAGGAAAGCAGATGGCTGCGGGCAGAAGGAGGGAGATGGGCTGAAGGTTGAGGAGCAAACAGGCTTGATCCAGGTGTGGGGGGCCTGGCGGGATGGGCTGAAGAAGGGGAGAAGGGGCGTGGGGGAAGGCAAACGCAGGGACAGGCATAGCTGTGAGGCTGCGCTAAATGCACCTTCTGCCACAAACCAGAGGACCCAATATTAACTCTCAAACTCATTATGATGAGAAATACCCTCCCGTATCATCATGGGGTGAGATAAACATCAGCACAGGCTAAAAAAAAAAGATTACACGCATAAGGATAGAGAGAGAAGGAACTGAGGGGCTTTCTCAGCATGAATGCACTTACCCCATGCGATGTAGGTGTTACTGTCCCCACACAACCCAAGGCACCACCATCTCCCGGTGCTGCTGCATTTTGGCTGGTGGCTGTGGATATCCTTGACAGCTCCAGCCTCTACATTTACCCCATTTGGCACGTGGGATTTGTTGGGTAAGCGCTGTAGCTGCGTTCCCAAGGTGGCCCTGGGTGTGGGCCGTGGGCTCTCCCTTCCCCCAGGCGATCCGGATGCTGCCCAGCAAGGTCCTGGGGAGTTTCTCTCCCGCCAGCCGGCTCTGCTGGCTCTGGCATTAGCACTGCCATAACTTGAAGAGCAGGAGGAGGAAGGAAGCTCTCCTCACCTTGCTGCTCGTCTGTGGGGGCAGGGAGGGGAGGATGCTGTGGAAGGGCTCTCCAAAAAGTGCCTCGGAGGCAGAGAGAACCACCTCTGTACAGAAACCTGCCTGTGCCAGTCCGGGCAGAGCCTCCCATGACATCAGCTCACAACCGGCTTCACAACAACATGCCGGAGGAGACCCTGCCGTACGCCGCGGAGGGAACCCGCTCCCGGCCACGGAGGAGGCACGCAGCAAACCAGAGACAGCCTGGCCCTGGTGAAGCTTGGAGGGACTCTCTGCTCTGTCCCCAGAGCCTCTGGGGCTTCACCTGCCACCCAAATCCCTGCCAGGGGCACAGGGGATGCTCCCGTGTGTATAGGGGTGGGYGCCATCTTAAGCGGTATTGGCCTTATATAGGCTCAAAGCATCCTGGGGCTGCACTTTTGATAATTGGGCATTTTATATCGGTTTAACCACTCCCTCCCCCCCCCCCCAGTGAAACTGCCCCTTTTACTCACACCTGATTTACACAGTGGCAACCAAGGCCAGGCCTGGCCCCCACCCTGGGAAGCAGGATAGTACCAAGCCTGTTGTGCTGATGTCGATCTGGGGGAGCCCGAAAGAGCCTCAGGAGCATTGCTGGGGGTTCACAGCTGTGATGTTCCCTGGGTTCACTCAGGCAGAAGCAATCCCAGGACAGCTGTTTGCATGCTCTTGCTTCTCCAAATCCTCCCAGCCTTGCGTTTAAACTGGTCAGCAAGGTGACTATAAAATGGCATCGGATTAACCTGGCTGTGAGCACCTGTTTGTAAACGTGACCGCTCTGACTCTGCTTGGGGGTTGYTTCCCAAATGCAGCCGGGAGAATTCAGACTCCCACCCCGTAATCCTTGTCAGGCAGGAGGCTTTGCTGGGAGCGGTCAGCCCGCATGGGCCCCGGCTGCCTGCCAGGGAATGAGCCCTGCCTGACTGCGGGCAAGGGCCTACAAGCCCACAGGAGCCCGGGACAGGTGTTTTTGCTGCTCTCGCTTGTGGAGGCATTGCAAAGTGTGGGAGGGTGCCGGAGACTCTGTAATTATAGCCTGTGAATTTAAATCCCACAGTTTGCAGGAGTTCTGGGATATTTCATGCAGCGTAAGCTCAGCAACACCTTCGTGACAACATGAAGACTCATAAGTTTTCGCCTTGCTGTAGCAAGGTGCAAGCTTTCACTCATTAACCCTTGCACGACCAGTGACTCCTCTTCGCCTTCTGTAAATGATGGGAAAAAGGACAGAAAAGAAAGAGGAAAAGGTGAAGGAAAACACCCAGAGATGCCTTTAGTAACTGCAGCGCTCAGGGGAGGCCTTGGCTGTTCCTGGTTGCCTGCTTGGGTTTGTTTCTGCCTCTGAGCATAGAGCAGTAAATAAGGTGAGAGGTTTACGTATTCACTTTGAATTTTCTTCACCTGAATTAATCCCTGCTGTGTATACAGAGAGACAGTTCCTATCACTCTGCATTAAAAACCCCCTCATTCTCATCTCCTTTTTTCAAAGCATTCCCTTTAGTTTAGAAGGGCTCATATTGGGCTCCCAAATTCAGGGACATCATCTGGAAAGGGGATCCTTCGCTCCCTGCATCTCGGTTTGCCTCCCGCAGGGGGGAGCAGCAGGGCTCCATGGGTTGCTTGCTAATATGTGTAAAGCGCTTGGAGAGGTTAATGATTTTTAAGCAACGAGTATTAGTTATGCACGTTGTTTCAGCATTGCCTATTATCTTAGCATATTTATTTAATAAATATATCTGTATCCTCTACTTCAGAGGCAACACTCTGCCCTGTTTGTCACCTGCAGCCTCAGCAATGCTTTCGTTCACCCTCCCATGGTGTTTCACTTGCTCTCCTTATTTATGCAGACTTTCCCCCTGACTAACATGCATGCCTTCACACCCCAGGTTTGTACATGCAGACTGGGGGTGAGGTGTGTGGAGAGCAGCTGGGTGCAGTGCAGGCACACTGAGCAGGTTTCCCGCACCTCCTTGGCACCCCGTGCTCAGCCAGGAGCTCTGGGGCCAAAGGCACGATCTCGCCACCCCACCAAACCCCTCGGTGATGCTAATCGCCACCAATGTTCCCGTGCTTTTTAGATTTATTTAGCTTTGAAGAAAAATAGAAAAGCCATTTCCATCTGTTGCTTTGTGCAGCATAAGGGAAGGAGATTGTTGGTCACTTCTCTAGGAGGGCGGCTSGCCCTGCGGCTATTGCCAAGCTCCCCGACAGTCTCCAGCGGTCTCTCGGCTTGGCTCCTGCGCAGCCTTCCCCCAGGAGCTACGGGAGCTTTGCTGAAGCTAATTCCCACAGACTTGTGACAACAGTACTGAATTATACCTTTAGCTACCTGAGTTTTCCTTGCTGAACCTGAAATATGCGGAGGCTCAGGCTGCCCTGAGTTTGAAAGTCCATCATTCACCCTCTTATCATAACTCACGGAGCCAACGGGCTGTTTCCTTCGGAATAATAAATATACCTTGAAACGGAGGTTAAAATAGGGCCAGAGAGCGCTGGGAGCACCGGGGCAGGCAGTGACATGTTGSTGTTGCTCCTTCTCCTCTCTCTGTATCAGCAGCAGCTCTTCCTGCTTGAGTGCTGCCCCAGGCCTCGGATGGGGATGTGGGGACAGATGTTTTTGGCCCCTCCTGGGTGAGGGGAGCACGAGGTGACAGCAAGGCAGGAGCCATGGTGAGAAGGTCTTCCCTGACCTGGTAAGGAAACCAAAGAGATGGGTTGCAGCTAAGTAATGTCATTGTACAAAGCTTTGCCTTAAGTATTTTGCTCTCCCTGTCCCAAACGGATGGGGGTGACCAGCAGATGCAAAGTCTAACTGAGGAGGGAATCTTCCCCATTCCCAAAACTGCTTGTAATTTGGTTTTTTACATTCCTAAGTACCATTGGAAAATGTTTGTGAATAAGATACCTAAGTGACAGGTGATAATTCACATGAAGTACTGGAGCATGAGCTTTTCACGCAGCTGTGGGTTTTCAAAAACTTGGAGAAATTTAGTGTCTTCAGATCTCTGTTGCTCTGTCAAAAGTGATTGTGAAGTTCAAAAATGGCTGTGGGGAGAGAGGGGTGCTGGTAGACAGACAGACAAACTTTCTGTGCATGACCACAGAAAGAAGTAACAGCCTGCAACAGGCAGGTGAAAATATTGGGTGAGCGATGGTGAATTCTGCCTTTGTGTGTGCACATCCTTCCGTGCGGCACTTTAATATACCAAATAGATGCGAAAAAAAATATATCTGAGCTTGAACTTCCCCACGATCCAGGCATGAGCACTTCAGACTGGTTAGTCATAAGAAATAGCAGGAAAGTTGGGAAATGTTGGGAGGTTTTTTAGTGTAGCATGATTGTACCCAGGACTTCAGCAAGGTCATGTCATAGATAAATAGATATTTTTCCCCGTTATGGCTGGCTTTGGCTTTCATTGCATTTGTGAGAGCAGAACAGCAGGTCTGAGCCTCCTGCCTGGGTGTAACTCCATTGACACGAGTTGTGAGACTCGCACAAGTGAGAGCAGAGTTCAACCTCTGGCTTTGAAGTATCCTTGTCCCAACAGATTTATCACTGGGGCCACATGAAGGCCTTGAAAGAAAGGAAGCAGTTCTGTTTTGCAGCCCTTTCTTCCCACAAGTTCGTTTGCAGTTGTCCTTTTATTATTATTTTAGCTCCAGTGATTACACATGTGGGGCCCTTTGTGCTTTGAGGTCTTTTTGCTTTGTTGGAATCTCAGGGCTGTTAATGAAAAGGTTATTTAAAAATAAAAATCACTTGTTAAGTGGGTTTAGCTCGTTGTGGACCCGGTATCAGATTTTACTTGGTGAGTCGTAATTAGTCATTGCGTAAGGACTGGCGAGTGGGAGGCAAAGGGTTAAGAGCAAACGCTGGAGAAAGGAAAGATACGTATCATTAAATAAAAATGTGACCACCCATGATTACAAGTGTTGTAGTCCTCCTTTTAACAAGCACACACCGTACTTTCATTAACCCGGGCCTGCTTGAATAGCAGCCTGTCTGGCCGAGCGGGCAGTGATTTTGTAAAAGCTGTCCCTAATGACAAAGACAGGCCACCTACCCTGAACTTTTCTCTATGACTTTATTCTTCAGCAGTGCTCAAGTGTAAATAAACTTGTTTACTCCCATCAGGATGGTAATGATAATGAAGCCTTATTTGTTTCGCCACAATGACAAAGTAATTTGTGCGTAGCCCAAGCGGAGAAAGGGGGGACGAGAGCGCAGTTCTGCTTTATGGTTTCTCCATAGGCAAAGTTGCTGCAGTCAGTGTTTTCCTTTGCTCTTCATTGTGTGCGACGGGTCAGCGAGGGAGAACTTCGCATCCCCAAGCTCCGCCGTAGAACACGGGCTGGAAAGGGAACGGCAGAGAAAACAGAGTAATAATAAGCCGGGAGTGAAGTGAGGAGTCAGACAAGCCTATCTGGGAGGGAGAGAGTGACTAAGTGAGAGGGAAGGGGAGTTATCTGGTCAGACTTGTGAGTCACTATAGAAAATGTAGAGAGCAGCACAACCTGATGTTTGGTTAGGTTTTTTCCATTCACTGGTGTCTTTGAAGCATTAATGAATCACAGCAACAGCAGCGAGAGGATGTACAGAAGGGGGAAGGGGATCCTGGAACTGGGCAGGCAGAGGGTGCAGCCCGGTGTGCGCTGCAGAGGAGAGGGCCAAGAGCAGCAAGGGGAGAGGCTGGAAGGGGATGTGGCATCTCCAGGGAAGAGGAGGATGAAATCAGGGTGTACTCGTGGGTGGCTCAAGCTGACCTAAGACTGCTGTGACAGAAAGGGCCCCTCCTGGCTGCACTCACCCTGCTTGTGTTCCATTGCCTCTCCCTTGCCCAGGGTTTGGGCAGCCTTGCAGGCGAGGACCTGACCGAGATGGAAATCGATCCCTTCATTTTTTGGTATGGTTAGTTTTCAGCTGATAACGCCGAACTGGAGAAAGCATGTATGGAAAAAGATTTGTTTTAAATGTTAAAACAAACAGTTTAAAACTGGCTTTTGTAATCGTTGCTGGAACTAAGAGCAGAGATGGGGCAATGTGGTCCCAGTTCACTGTACCCATAACAAGGCAGGCAGTGCAGATTTAGCTTGTGTTTATTATTTGTAACTTCCTGAAAAAACACGATTAATTAAAAAGAAAAGAAAAACATAATTTAAAAAAAACACCACCACCACCCCACAAAAAAACAAAACAAAACAAAAAAACAGAATTGAAGGAGGGAAGGAAAAAGCCAGCCCAGACAAAATACCCATTGGCAGGCTCCTTAGGAAACCTAGTCAGCAGCTGCAGACTCCTCTTCCAGAGTTGGGGAGGCCAATGCGTCTGGAAGCTGAAGAGGATTTTGCAGGGGACCCACCCTGTGGGGTCTCCCACACAGGGGAGCAGATAGAGGAGTGAGGGATGGGGAAACTGGAGCCCAATCCATAGATGCAGAAGTACCCAGAGCTGTGCAGTGATTCCCAAATGCAAATGGGTTTAGCAGGAGTTAGGTGGGGCTGGAGAGCAGCAATCTGAAAGGTRCTGAGGCACTTGGTAGGGAATAAAAATGTAAAAATCCCTTAGGCCGTAGCATGTTACATTCCTGAATTACAGACAAGTATGCGGTATTACTCCATCACAGCATCGGGGTGCAGTCTGCTCCAAGCTATACCAGAGAGCTCTGCATTCACACCACTGAAGTCAGGAGCAGAAACTGGCCTTCTAATTGCAATTGGATTAAGTGGATATACACCCCTGAAGTGGCTGGATATTTTAATAGCAGTAAATAGTGTCTTCTGACAGCTTTTGAGGGGTGACCCTCACATCCAGGGCAGCAGTGGATCCCCAGTTCCCCCTGCTGTGCAGAGTGCCRTGAGCTCTCACCCAGGCTGCCCTGCCGGCGGCTGTCTAGCTACGCTCCAGAGCATGTGAACAGTGCGGTGCCATTTCTTCTTATGAATTTCCTCCATTTTGCCCGTGTAAATCAGGCTGTTGAGCTTTCCAGAATGTATTCCCTGTCCGACTGCAGTCACAGAAGTTTTGCTCAGATTTCCCATCGGTGTCGAGGTGACTTTCTGCAGCACGGACGTGCTGGCAGAAGAGCTCTCCAGGAGGGCATCATTACAAGAAGACCTCGCTCCCTTTTTCTGGCTTCTACCAAGCACAGCAAACGCTCACAGCTGTGACTCCAGGGCAAAACAGAAACAGTTAATCTGAGGTAATAACGCTTTGCTCCTCTATAGCACCTTCTTCAAGGACCTCAAAGTGCTTTTCAAACATTAATGAATTAAAGCTTTGCAGCCCTCCTGATGGAAGTGAAAAGGAAGGCAAAACACAGCACAGCAATGCTACACAAGCTCAAAAACTCTCCAAATTGTTTCCATGGGGACTGAAGCGCAGCCCTCTCCGCTACCAGCAGCGGGGATCAGCCCACCCCTCCGAAATGCCAAGGGAGMGGGAGCACAGCGCTTGCCTGGTGGGAGATGGAAACTGGGGAGGGCGCAATGAAGCCCAGCTGGGAAAAGACCTTTCTGCTGAGGAACATATTTGTATAACTCTCTCTTTCTGGTCAAAGATGTCTAAAAAGCAAATCACTGAATCCTCCTGAGCAAGCACCTGATCCAACTCCTCTGAGAAATGATGGTTTGCATGAAGTTTCTTAATTTGTAAGAACAAGAAAGTCCAGGCGAGGCTGAGGAGCTGTGCATGCAGCTTAGCTTTAAAACCTTCCTTGTGCTGCACAACACACAGCTCTGCTCTAGCACCAAACCACCCGGCATCCCTAATGACCTTGTTTTCTCAACTCATCCGAGACAGCACAACACAACGCCCTTCCCCACACCACCTCCGCTCTTGCTCAGAAATAAGAACAGTGTCACCTGTGAAACCTCTGGCACCACCTCACACGCTTCTTCGAGGACTTTCACCCCACGCCTGTCTCGTTTTGACATTGTCGAGCGAGGAAAACCTGACAGGAACCCTAACACAGGGAAATACAGGAACCAAATTCCCTGCACAAGCCACCTTGGCTGCATGACTAAGGATGTAGATGCCCTCAGGCTGTAGGAGCAACTGCATCTACACCCAAAAATCACAATATCTTCGTGCCTCTTCCCTTTCCAGCAGTCTGTCCAGAGCCAACTGCTCTGCTTGCCCTCACGTCCGCTGCGAGCAGGGCTGAGTTTCTGGGTTTCCAGTTCTGCACCCTTTGACCGCAACACTGCAGCCTTCACCTGCAAAGCTGAGGCTGGTCTCCGGGGAAGAGGTGTGTTGAGAGCTCTGGTGTTATAAAAGATCCCAGAGCAGAAACCGAGCGGTCATAATTTTGGTTCTTAATGTAACTGTGCTCCAGTGTTACTTCAGAGGTGCTGACAAAGGTGAGGTAAGGGCCAGGTGACTTTTCTCTCTGTGACAGACTTAATAGGGGAGAAAATGGTTCCAGGGCAAAAACTAAAATTTGGACTGGGACTCTGAAACCTGAAAAGACAAAATAATCGCATGTATTAATTCCTCTCAACAACAAGAATTCATCGGTCTGATATGGCTAAATGTTAGTTCCTAATTCAGATTTGTTTCATCCAGTGAATTGGAATAATAATTAAAATGGTAGATCCAGCCTGCTTCATAGGCTTTTCCAGTACCAAACCAGAGCTAAATCTGATGAGCACCAGTAAGTAAACGAAAAGGCCAGACAGATTATTAGAAATGAGTGTAACACACATAATAAGCACTGARATCAATAAAAATAGTACAGTACAATTTAATGGTGGGGGTCTATTATAAATTATTGAGTTATTTGTATTTTGGAATTGATTGCCACAGTAACTGTCTTGCAGATGTTCCTGTTGTTAACTCTCAAGGCCTTGAGCAGGACAGATGGCTCAGATTATCATTTATAAAAATGACTCCTTTCAAGGCTTTTTAAGCTTGTGATTAGATATTGTCCTAAATGAGGATCCAAGGTTAACGGTCAGTATTGCTGGAATAACAAATTAAACTCGCCTCCCTTAGCTGACTGTCAAAATAGGTAATGGCATGGGAGGAGGAACGTTACGATTCGTGCTGCAAATCTAATTGCTTGAACTTTATACAAGTCTGAGATAAAACTGGGGTAGATCCGAGACGGTCCGTCCCACCGCTGCTTTTTAGAAAGCTGACAATAATTGCATGGCTTGGCAAATGCATTTCTTTGTGCATGAAGAAACTTAAAACATGTCTTCTATGTGAAAACAGCCAATGTGTTCCCAGCCAGAATGATACAAAGGGCTGAATGGGGTGCAGAGAATTTGGGGGAGAAGATGTTGCATCAACATGGGGGCTGAAAACATCAATTTTGAAGGTTTAACTCAAGCTACCAAGGCTAAGAGGAGACGAGAGACCAGCCTGGCCCCTGCAAGCTGCCCTTACCGGGCTCTTCTTGCCCTGTGCCACCGCTTCAGGAGAGGTAGGACCACCAATGTGGGAGGTACCACCCTCTCCCAAGAGTACAAGGGCTTTTAAACTTAAATAACAATTACAGCTGATGCTAAGCCGTGGCCAAAAGATTGTGGGGACACAGGAAAGCAAGATGATAAGGCTAATGTCAGAGGTGATGTATCTGTGTGAGCAGATCTACCACTTCTCCCCACGTTCGCCTGCACAGACGCCCGGCTGACAGACGAGGAGAAGACGACCGCTGTTGCTGAGGCTTCGCTGAATATTTTGGGCCTGATTAAATTCCGAGTGCAAATGCTCTCAGCAGTTTCCTTGCAAACAACCTGCTGTTAAAAAATGTGATCAACAGCCTCTCAGGTATGTTTTCCAGAACCTAAAATAGCGCAGCTGCGGTGCTGCCCTTCACGAAATCCCAAACAGGGGCAGCCAAAACACAGGTGGGAGGACAGGAGGCCAAAAAAGTGTAGAAGGCTAAAAAGGGGTAAGAGGCGGAAAATGGGTGAGAGGATGAAAAAGGGCTGAAATAGGGGTGCCAGGCCAAAAACAGGGTTGCAGGCAGAAAAACAGGGTGGCAGACTGAAAACAGGATCGCAGGCAAAGAAGGGGAGGGAGGCCAAAAAGGATGGGAGGTTCAAAAAGGGGTGGGAGGCTGAAAAAGGGATGGGAGGCTGGGAGAGGGGTGGCCAGCCGAAAAAGGGAGTGGCAGGCCAAAAAGGGGGTGGGGGAGGCCAAAAAGGGGGTGGGAGTTTAGGAGGGGTTGGGAGGCAAAAAAAGGGTTGGAGGTGGTGGTGGGTGGGAGGTGGAATAGTGGAGTGGGAGGCCAGAAAAGGAGGGTGGGAGGCCRGGAGGCTGAAAAGGGTGGGAGGCCAAAAAATAGTTGGAGACCTGGAGGTGGTGGGGAGCTGCAAAAGATTCGGAGGCCAGGAGGGGTTGGGGTCCCAAAGAGGGTGAATGGGAAGCCCAAAAAGCGGGACAGGACGGGAGCAGGTGGGAGGCCAGTAGAGGGTGGGAGGTTGAAGAAGAGTGGGAGACCGAAAAAGAGTCGGAGGCCGGGAGGCCAAGAAGGCGTGGGAGTGGGCAGAGGTGTCCTCTGAGAAGGCTCCAAGTGCTGTCTTTTCCCGATGTCTCCTGTATTGCAGCAAGGAGTGTCTGTCATCCATGCTAAAATTGGGCGATATAAATTGGAAAAAAGAAAAAACCCAAATCGTGTAAGAATGAATCTCAAGGCCCACCTCCAGCATCTGAAACCAATGAAGGAGAACATCACATTAAATCAGGACCCAGCAATAACCACGTGGCTGCTCAGCCCCGGTCACAGCAAGCAAAAMCAGAGAGGGGCTCGGCGGGAGAGGTACCTCTGATGGCATTTATGGGCCTCTCAGCAATTGGGAGGAAAAAACTCCTGGTAAAAAGCTAAATGAAACCCTCTAGCAACACCCTGCAATAACCACATAAAAGCCCAATTCCTGTCTGGTGGCCTTTTGTCAGGGACCCACCAGTGGAGCGTGAAATGTCGCATGCTGCAGAGAAGCATCCCAGGTTGCGCCCTYACTCCTCCCTAGGCTGCTCCTGGAGAAAACAGGGTATTTAAGCAGACATAACAAAGCTGTTTATATCCTAAAGTGTTCTTTTACGCTTGGGAACTGAGACTGTAGCCTCAGCATCAAAGATAACTTCATAATAGCCTCTTAGTGGAAATAACCCTTATTTACAAGAAAGTTCTATCGCTAAGCTGAGATGTAAAATAGAAGCAGCAGATATTACTCATAATGCCCTAGAAAAGTTGATTCCATACAAGGGCTTTTTTTAAACTTCTAAAAGCAGCAATTTCAGGTTAGAAATCATGGAGAAAATCTTGGACCCATTGAAGTCAACACAAGCAATTTCCTTACCTGTGTTATGAAGAACATTTTAGCTTATGCAAGCCCAGCAGATTTTTTGATCTAATTTATTTTTCATCATTTATTCTATATGATTACTTTCTGTACGTTTCAGTTGGACAGTGCAAGCAGATTGGTGTCTTTTCTGCTCCGAGTTAATTTAACCATACCATTCCTATGCCCAAGAACAGTGAAGACAGCTACAAGGTCTTTCAATTTCTAAAATAACAGCCAAAAAAAAACCCCAAACCAAAAGAAAATGCAGCAAAACCAAATGGCCCTTATCCCTAGCCCCAAACTAGTGATATTAATTCTCTATGTCCTCCTTGTTTCTTTTCYAAGCGACCGAAACTTGGGGGTGTTAAATTATCTCGTGTTGTTCCTTCAAGCAGGGAAGTGCTGACGTTCAGAAGGAAACCACTCTCTATTTCAAGTAAGTCACAAACTATATCTTGGATATTTGGTTAAGCAGGATATATCACTTATTTACATTCCTGGGTATTGAAGGCTATTAGGGAATTAAATATTACAGAATTAAAACAGAATAACATAAGCTGTGACGCTTGTTCTTGGACATACTTCTTGTACACGTTTTCCTCCAGACTATCAAAAAACAGGTACAAAATAGAATCGCAGTTCCGATGACAGATCAGATTTTGAATCTTCTAAGACATTTCCACAGAGCAATTCTACAAGGAGTATATTACACCCCAGCACAGCCCTACRCAAGTGTAATGTGAACTCCCTGGTTATTGCACATCTCATCGCGAAGCACATCTCTACCTGCCGTCCTCTCACCATCACTATAAGAGTTGTGCCTGCTAAGATCTGAATTCAGGCTGCAGGGAGTTATGATTGTCCTCCGTGACATAGATCTGGTAGTCATCATCTTTATTGTCTGCCCTGAACTGTTGTGCTAGATATTAAGAGCAGCTGTGATGTCCTGAGAGGGGCCTGGAACATGAAGACCATGTCAGGATCACTTAATCTGCCTCACAGAAGTTTTAAATCTTCATTAATTAATATCTGGACAGAGTTCTTTAGCCTTTTGGGCAGCATGCCCCACAGAAAGCATCTTACAACAGTCAGGAGTCATCTGCCCAAGCAGCCTACAGCTCTCAAAGAGCTTCAAAAGTTTGTGGGAATGCTACGCACTTGCTAAAATACTGTTTTTTTCTGCCAAAGCTTCATAGCTCCATCCTATGCTGTCCAGAGAAAAAAAGTATAAATACTGTGGACGGAGTTAGTTATTGCAACACCAGCACCATTTTGGCCTTGTGGTATTACCCATCTTTGTTCCTTCCCTCTTTCTTTACATTCAAGTACAAGAGCAGAGACATTGTATCAGAACAAATTAGATTCTCTTTTAATTTAGTTAGCACAGGAATGAACCCAGAAGACATGCAATGCTATCAGTTACGTAGTAGATACATTACATAGTAGATACCTCACATGTTCAACCAAATGTGCSATATAATACACCTTTCTGAAGCATCTAAGTAATGTATTTTTATCAATTTTGCATGACACTGCAGCCAGATCCTCATGTTAAGAAAACAAGGAAATACTAAAATCTGTGTGGTTCGGTTGGAGAGCGTTTGCAACCTCAGACAAGTGAGCAAAAGTTATGTAAAGGCCCAGGCATAAAGTTCTTCTGAGTAAAACACACCATCTAGAGGTGGACACCACTTCTGCAAGTGCTCTTCAAAAAAACTGCAGACAGAAGCRATTAAACCGCTCACGGAAAAGAAGAAAACTCACCTCGATAGAGGCAACAAAAATACCTTAATCAGAACCTTTGCATTCTTTGAAATAAATATTTCTGAGGGAGTTTCTAAAAAAGGCACTTCTGTACCAAGTCAAATAAGGCTCCTGTTTTCAAAGGYCTTTTGAAAAGAAAACCAGGTTACTGCGCATGCTTCTAACATCCAAAGGTCACAGAAGGAAGGTGCTTCCTCTCGGGGGCTGTGGCACGTATGGACAGCCCAAATGCCTCTGCAGATAGACTCTTGCTTTCAGGTTATATATCTGCAAAGATTTCTCCRAAGGGGTGCAAATATGACAGGATGGCATATAGGAAATTGATCTTTCTAGGTACCTCTTGCAGAAGAAGTCCATGAAGTGTGAAATACCCGCTGAAGTCAGCAAGGACAGTGGAGACACTGCAGGGACTGTGGGAGCCGCAAAGCATCCCCCCCGGTCTGGAAGCAGAGAGAGGATCCTCAGTTCCAGCCTGTAGAGAAACATTCCCTCCTCTGGTGACATTTTAGGTGACATTTTAGCCAGTTTTTGAGGGTTTCCAAGYTTTGTAGAGCTCAGCAAAGGGGATGCAGAGAGCTGAAGTCGAGCTTTCCCCAGTATTGGGGAAGTATCTGATATTCATTAAAATAGTTAATGGCTGGTGTTTGCTTTATTATCTCTGTTATAAATGCAGGGTAGCCATGAAAGCCAAAAGGTGAAGATAGGAAATACTGCACTTCACACTCCTTCCCCACCCACCATGGGGGAATATTCCTACGTTGATCTAATTGCAGGAACTGTCTGTAAACAAACGTGTTTTGAAACTCCCATATAAATAGGAATCACAACATCTCACACCATTTTAATAAGCTATGTTTTCTTTGTGTCAATCTATCTCAAGAATGTCGGAATCAGAACATTTCCCCAGTGACAGCTTCATCCTTTAAACTCCGCAGATGAGAGAGCATGCAGAACAATCTGTGCCGAAGCAGGATTAAGAGTTACCAGGGTGACACTTTGTAGGATGCTGACAATGAGCCTCTCAAAAGGACAAGACCTTCACTGGAGCTGAAGAGACCACAGAAACCCAATTTCCCTCTGCTGTCACTGAAGTGGCAATAAAGATTGTAAATTCCCCCTGCCCTCTCCCTCCCCGGATCTTTGCTACTATTGCCTGTGCGTTACAGCTGACTTCATAGGGGCAGGATGTGGCCCCTGGCACCAGGGATTTACCTTGGGAAGAGGGATGCTCCACGCCGTTGCTTGTCTTGGTTGTGCTGCTGCTTCACTTTCTCTTGTCAGGCTCTCCTGCAGCCATCTTCAACATCAGTGACAGCACAAAGTTGTGGCTCCACCACACTTCTTCCCACACAGAAAGAGAAACAGCTGTGGCAGCAGAAGCCTCTGGGTGTTTTTCATTTGCCCATCGTTGGGCGAGCGCATTGGGTGTCTGTGCCTTTTTCTGCAGGTGCAAATTAATTCACTAAAGTCTTCAGGGAGAAGGACTCCAATGACTCATTCACATTTCAGGTCTCTGCATACCTGCATTGGTCAGGGGGCTCTCAAGTGTTGGAACCCAGTTAACAAAATTTCAAGATCTGTTTCAGAAATGGCTTGCCCAAACTTTGCCCATTTTGGGCATTCCCTGTCCTAGACCACAAATTCCTTGCCCAATTGTGGGTCCAGGCCCAGGAATAAACTACAGGCTGTTTGGCAGACATCAGCATATACAACTTTGACGGAGAAGCAGATCTCCCAGCCTGGAAAGCTATCCAACATCTAGAGAGAGGTTTACGGTGTTTTTTCAAGAGAGATAAAAGCAGAGGTTCAGATTCTACTGTGTTTTCAACAATCAAATCATACAAATTTATGAATACAGTTGCAGCAAAAAATTAGTCAAATTGTCAGTAAGAAAAGACAAGCAACTGCTAGCCTGACGTTTGGCAGGACGTTCACAGTGAACCCCAGAAAGCTCGTTTAAACCAGCCGTCCTGCTCCTGCCAATGCGGCAGCATTGCTCTGTGCAGTACGTTGGTTGTCAGCGCGCTCTTTACTTGGGGTTTTTTAGGATAACAGTGACATCAGAGGTAGAAAAAGCCTCGTAAACCACAGGAACTTACCTCTTCCCAGAAGCATAGTGGTTTCCCTCATAAAAGAACAGCAGGTGTTAGAGTGTCACCGAGGGACTTGATTTTGACCACAAAGCCAAGAAAAAGCAAGTGTCTTTAGTAAATCTCAGCTTCTCAGTGACCTCTGATGGAGCAAATCTGCCAAGGCTGAATTGGCTGACTTTTAAGCCAAAGCCAATGATTTATCTGTGTTGGTTGGGCTCAAATCCTGGAGGCTTTATTGAGATTAGCAGGAAACTTACTCAGCGGAGAGCAAAGAAGCAGGCAAAATTTGGCCTTTCTGACAGCAGGGAGATGCGGTGCTGAGGTGGAAGGCTTCGGGAAGGGTGGGACAGAGCGGAGAAGGGGGTACAGTGCCCAGAGCAGATCGGTGTGGTAGAGCCGTGCCCCGATCCCAGCTTTGCAGGGCTTGTGCCAAATTCCAGTCCTTTCCCTGTGTGAGCTTTGGTTGGGAGTGGTTCTGAGGAGTAAATGCAGAGGTGGGAGCTGTGCAGAGCTGGCTGCCTTACACAAAGCAGCAAATCTCTGCAAAACTCCCAATGCTGCAGCACTGGGTGAAATTTAAATGTGTGTGTCTGAGAGAGAAAGGGAGAGAGAGAATGCCTGGGGAGATGAAAAAGGTTGAAATGAGTCACTCCTCGTCTTTTTGTCTAATTTGGTAGATAATACAGGGTGTGATGCTTCACTGCCTCCTTGCTGAGCAGCTTGTGCAGAGCCAGTTCCAGAGCAGTCAATGAAAGGAATTCTCTGGATCCAGCCCATATATGGTGCAAAATAAGGCAGAGGAGAACTGGGCACAGGGACGCGCTGGCTGCAGGCGCTTCTGCCGTGCGTTAAGCCCGGGAGGCGGGATGCTTTTCTGTTGTGCAAAGATTTTATGACTTGTGACACAAGCTCAAAACTGGAGGCATTTCAGTGGCTTCCTCAACTTATAAGTGACGTTTTAAAATGGCACTTGACACTTTATATTAACTTAAGCCCAGCCATAGTACAGTAACAGCAGCCGATGGATCACAAACCGAATAAATACCTCCTGGGGAACACAGTTCCCACGGCGCAGTGATGGAAAAGCCGGCTGAGCCTTAGCCGGGACGGCCCCACACCGGGGGAGGGGAGGACGAGGATGCGGCGGAAGGGGTGCTCCCTAAGCGGGGCCTTGCTCCCTAAGCGGGGCTTTGCTCCCTAAGCGGGGCCTCGGCGTCCCTCGCGGAGGAACTTGGCGGGAGACGCCAAGAGCCCGGCAGGGGGCGCCGCAGGGCAGC
>JAYKAV010000001.1:7112516-7239392 GCA_035582835.1 Phoebastria nigripes
GCGGCGCGCAGAGCCCCGCGGCGAGGCGGCAGCGGCGGGCGGGAGCTGCGCGGCGGCGGCAGCCCAGGGGCCACCGCGGCCCCCGACCCGCAGTCCAGGCAAGATGTGGCGGCGCTGGGAAGCGGGATGGGACGAGAAGAGGGAGCTGCAGGAGCTCAACTCCCAGCTGCGGGTCTTCGTGTCCCGCGTGCGGGAGTTGGAGGAGGAGAACCGCTTTCTGGCGCGGGAGCTGGCGGAGCTGCGGGAGCAGGAGCTGATCGGGCTCCGGGTGCCCGAGCAGGAGCTGGCCTGGCTGCGGATGCAGCTGGAGGATCTGAGTCGGGCGAAGCTGGAAGCGGAGCTGGAGCGGGACGGGCTGCGGCGGGAGCTGCAGCAGCTGCAGCTGCTGGGCGCCGAGGTGCTGGCGATGCGGCGCCGCCTGGAGCCCGAGCTGGCCGGGCAGCGGGAGCTGCTGGAGCGGCTGCGGGGCGAGTGCGTCGCCCTGGAGGAGCTGCTGCTGCAGCTGCGGGCCGAGCACGGGCACCTGGCGGAGCGGCAGCGGCGGGAGGCGGTGGAGATGCGGGAGCTGCGGATGGACCTGGCCGCCTTGCCGCCCCCCTTGGCCGGGCTGAGCCTGGAGGAGCTGGAGGAGACCTACGAGATGCTGCTCAGCCAGAGCTGCCGGGAGACCCTGCTGCGCTACCAGGAGCAGATCCAGGTGCTGCAGGAGCAGGAGGCGCAGCGGAGCCGGGAGAACCTGGAGCTCCTGCGGGAGGAGAGCCGGCAGTGCCGCCAGCACCTGGAGGACCTCCACCGCCAAGGCCAGGAGCTGTGCGGGCTCCGGGAGCGGCTGGAGCAGGAGCTGCTCGCCTTGCAGGACCGCCACGGCGCCGAGGTGGAGGAGTACCAGGTGCGTGGCTGTGCCCCGCCGCCGCCGCGTCGGGTCGGCTCCTGGCCGGCGTCCCCCCGGTCCCGGGCCTCTCGCAGCCCTCTTCGCCGGGACTCTCTAGCCGCGCCGCTTCCTTCCCGCCCTCCGGTGCTTGTTTTGGTGCTCCTCCGAGTCTCCTTCCGCCCTCCCACTCGCTTTTTCCCTGCAGTTCTGGCCCATCGTGAGATGTGAGCCCGATTTCCCGTGACCCTGGCGCTCCGCTCCCGTAGACTAACGCCCATCCCTCCTGTTCCCTCTGCTGCGGGAGCTGTCAAAGCCCCTCTGAAGGCTCCCTCTGACTCTGCGTGGGTCAGGGCTTCCTCGCCCCACTTTGCTCCCTGTAGGTAGGATTTCCCCAGGCTGGAAGAGGAGGTGGCCCAGCAAGAGCTTGTTGCTGCTGAGCCCTTCTCTGGGTGGAGCAGGGAGTCCCTTTGAGACCCACTGCTCCGTTTGGGGAGAGCTGGGTGCGAAGGGTGGGGATCAAAAGGGAGACGGTGACCCTGAGGACAGGTGCTTCCCTTCCCAACCCGCCCTCGGCAAGTACCCAAGAGCACGGAGCTGGCGCGCAGGCTTGCCAGGGCTCCTGCTCGGGTTGGCATGAGCACATGGGACTTGGAGCAGTCCCTGGGAGCAGATGAACAGAGTCCCTGTGCGGTGGGACACGAAGCTTCCCTTCTAGCCGGAGACTTGAGGTTGACCTGTCGCGATCAGAGAAACGATCTGAATCTTCTTCCCGCTTTACTCAGCTCCTGTGCACCCTGAGCCTAGAGAAAAGCTTGTGGGCTCCAGCGTAGTTAAGGAAACTTTTAGTTGTTTAAAGGCAGGAAGACTCATTACTGTGCTACAGAGCAGAGTGGGAATATTTTGAAATAAAACTTTAACGATGTAGGTGACTGATATCTGTTCGAGGTGGATGTTCGGTGGTGTTAAACAGAGAGTTATAGCACCTGTAGCTGAGAATTCCCTTGCTGCCAGAATAACGTTTGGTATAACAATATAATCTGTRCGTGTGAACAGATCAGAAAATGCCGGAACAGCAAAATATCAGTTCATCAAATTTAGAGTGGAGAGCACGCATTAGATCATCCAGACCATCGATCGATTTCCTGAGGGCAACATTTCTTTTGTTCATTGTTAGACCGTTTATTAACACTCTGCCGGAGCTYGGTGTTTGTCTGAACCCGTGTGCTAATGATCACATTGTGTCCATGGTAGATTATGGAGGTGCTGGCAATTGGGAAAGGGCTGGGACCTGTTGCTGTGTGTCTGGTTTTTGTACGTTGCTAGATTGCTTGCAAGTTGCATAGTTTGCAGATGCTGTGAACTGAGGCAGATTAGGTATGTAAGAAGTAATCAGAAAGGCTTTTAACTTTTAAATCAATTTTATTTTCATTTTTAACAGGACAATTCATTCTTCCAATCATGTATGTAAACATTTCCACAGCTTTAGAAGAAGCTGTTATATGTAAATCCCTCATGAATTAATTCTATCCATCAGTCAAAGCCAGTTGAAAATGTAAAGAAGAAAAAAACCCTCTTCATTTTTTCCCTGTTTTTTAAGGTGTATAAGTTTATATAAATATACATAAGCCTACTAATATTTAAAGTTACTTTGACTTCCAAAATATGTCCTCTTTGCTGTCTATATTTGTTAGTAGGGATTTATAATGAAAATTTCATTGATCTTCAGTCATCATTGCTCAAATTGAAAACCTTTAAATATGGTGTTATTTTAATAAGAGCATTTTGTATAGCTTACTATCCATGCTACAAGTTTTTCTTCTAAAGCCAGTTAGTTCTTTCAACTCAGCAAGGTGTTTTTATACCAGTGTGTTGTCTCTGTATCTGGTTGTATTTTTAAAGAATTTTATTCAGAAGAGCAAGTGGAGACAGAGCAACCCCTTGTCGAAGTCAGATAATCAAAATCAATGCATGCACTTGAATTGTCCTGATTCAATACTCAAAAATACCAAGATGACAAACTTCTGTTTTACTCTCATGAGCATTTGGCGTGCTTTGGATTTTACAGGAACAATAGCTTCAAATCTTAGTAATACAAGAAGAAGAAAAAAAAAAAGTGCTTTGATAGCCAACCTGAAAACATGTGAGCTGTCTTATCTTTGAATATGTATCTAGATAATATTTAAATTCTGGTGAAAATGGTATCATAAGGTTTGTAACTTCTGAACAGTTTCATATTTAAAATGTTTGGTTTCTAATGAGAAAGGTCCTTTCCCATGGCCGGTCTACTGTACATGAGAAATAAAATATCTTTTGCTCACATCCAGGAAGAAAAATTATAGGATGTGTAGAAGCAGCTGTTTCAGGTTTTGTTCTTGTGATCACAGCTTTTTTTTCCTCCCTCATTATTTCTTTTATTGGTGAAAGTATGTTCAGCATAGATTTTAAACTACTCTTTAAAGAGCATCGATTCCATGCTTATTTACTGTAAAGTGTCACATAGAAATGCTATGTATGTACAGATTTAAGTCAAGTGATTATTGTTCATTGCAGCTGCAATGGCAATTAGATTTATTCATATTTTCCATATATCATCCAGTCGCCTTATATGTCCATCTTTGCCTCCTGCACTGTCCTCATCCTCACTAAAGCTTTCAGCAATGTTAAATAGAAATATGTATTTGGAGTTATAATTCAGCTGAACCAGGCAAGCTGTAAATCATACATTGTTTGGAAAATTTTCACTCATCCTGGGTGCTAAAGGGATGAACTCAGTAGGTCTCYTCCATAATTTTAGCTGTGTGCTGTGACAATACTTATGCAAAAACTCTCAGTGATTTGAGAAAGCCCCATATTTTTTGGATGTAAAAACGGCCATGGCTCATCCTGCTGCTTTGAAACGAGGCAGAAATTTTTCATTAATACAGTGGGTTTAGGATCGGTTCCTGCGTCAGTGTTGTGAGCTCCAGAGAAGAAGAAAACATCTTGTCAAATGAACATATAATATCAGTATGTCGTGCATTTTTTTGTGTACCAGTTTCCAGCCAGCTAAGCACAGAGTGTCAGTTCCTCCCCTGCTGAGCCACTGAATGAGCTATGGGATCGATAAATAGTACCAGATGGAAAAGGCTGGAGCCTGGAAACCTCTCTTTATTCCCCGAGTAGGTGCAGCCTGGACAACCCAAGTAAATTCTTCTTCCCCTGCTACCCTTCTAAAATTTCCCACTGCTGCCTGGAAGGGAACATCTGAAGGGTGAGAAAATCACTTCTGTTCAGTTACTTAGTTCTAGCAGGACGTTACCGGGATTTGGCAGGGCATGGGTTTGATGTGGTCGAGAAGCAAATCTTTCCAAGAAAGTCCTGTGTGAAGCGAGCACAGCTGCGGCAATACAGGTTACCTTTTGCAAAATAGAAGTTCATCGGCTTGCAATCTCCTGAACTTTGCCAAAGTGGTTTATGTACTTTTTGGCATGCTTGGAAACAGGACTTCAGACCAATTGTCCTCTGCATTATGTTTAAGCATCAGTGACTGGAGGGCTAGACGGGTGGCTGTCTGCCATCCAGTCTATACAATGTCTGCTCCTGCTGGAATGAATTCCTTTGGAACTATTACACAGCTGGCTGAGTTATGTAGCCCCTTATGGTAATCATTAGGACACTGTATTTAACTCAAACTTTCGGATCCTGAGTGCTCTCCAAATCCAGTGGGTAGAATCTAGGTGGCTTTTCAAACCCAGACTGCGGGACTTGGGGGTGAGGGCTTGAAGTTCCTATGTCTTAAGATAGGTGTGAATATCCACAGTCTTTCGGAGCTCCACACACTCTGTAGTCCAATGTACAGATTCCCTGTATAGATTCTTCTGGGACTGGAGCAAGACCTGTGCATTATGAAGCTCTTTTTAACATATGCATGCACATGTATAGGTTAGCCTCTGTGTTTAATCAGGGAGGCAACAAACACCTGAATCACTTCATGTTTTGTGTCAGAGCTCTTATCCCCTTTAGGGGTTGGTCCCCCAGAGTTCCAGTCTTTCTTGTCTTTTGCTCCTTTTGCTGACTCCTCTGGTTCTGTCAACGCCCTGTCCATTCTTGCTTGATAGCCTTTTCCTTTTAAAAGCTGGGCCTGGCACTTTTCTTCCCTTCTCATCTTGGCATTTTCCATTGTGTCAGTTCTTGAACAGGATTGTTGCCTCAGAGCCGCTAAAGGTCAGCAGTTCTGCTTGCCGCCGTGCGTGACCATGCAGGATGTTACCTCCACTGCAGTCTGGATGAGGCTGTTGGATGCTTGATAGTGCTTTTTCAGACACACAGATATGATTTGTCTTCTGCCATAAAAAGGGAGTTTTAGGTACACTGAAGACTGTAGGCAAGGTTTGTCATGTCAAAGAAAACATCAGTGTAATCATTTAACAACAGCTGCAAATGAAGAAATAGATTAGCATGTGTTATATAGAGAGATATACCCACATGTATATGAAGATACAGGCAGCTTCCTTCATAAAGCTTACTTTTACTTTTAAAAAAAAAAGCAAAAGAAAAAAAAAAGAAAAAAAAAAAAGAAAAAAAAGAGACTATTAATGTTTGAAATGCCAGCACTTTATATTCTTAGTTCTTAAAACTTACTTCTGCCTAGCATATCATACTGGCATTAACCAATCTGGGGAGTCCCCTGCTGTATCTTCATTTTTATGCTATTGCTCATACTGTGATACTTGAACACTTGCTGCATATAAATGATGTATTTTGAATTTTTTAAAACTAGACTATCAGTGTCTTGATTTTCCAGTTTGTATTGCAAAGTATTTGTTAGGATGCAATCTAAAATACGCTGTCGTGAATTCCTGTTCAGTGTTGTACATGTGTATGAGATTTTGCTCTGTAAATGACAGTTCGGTGTCCTTGCATAGGGCAGAGTGATGTGAACAAAATAGAATCAGGCCTTTGCTGAGATTTAATTTCTGTCTTCCCAGCCCCCAGAACAAAGTGCAATCTATAGCATTTCGGTTAGCATCAATCCGCTGGCTGAGAAGGATTGATCTGGGTTAGTAGATTCTATCCACAGCGAGGAAACCATTCAGAACTGCACTGAACAGCTAATACTGATACTTTCAGTTCTGAGTCTGTACTGAACAAGCTCCTCTCAATTATCAGGGGAGGGCTTATTTTCCGGAAGATGGCAATTTGCCCTTCATGTGAGAGGTAACACCAGTGATTAAAACGCTTTCTGCGATGTTTTTTTCAAGAGCATGAGAGTCAGTTGTCTTGATCTAAATCAAATCCTAATGTTCTGTTGCATAAGTCTTCATTGCTTTTTCTGTTGTGTACAGTTATTCAGTATTTAATCTTCTATTTAGTATTTCAGAGTATGTTCAAATTTAGATCATTTTGGACTTCGGTATTTTTCTGCTCATCAGTCCCTTTCTCCATTTCCAAAACTTGTTAAAGAAAGGTGGGCAGGCCTTACCTACTATCACATCAGTGCTGCTGCTCTCAAGTCGTTTGTGGGTGTCATATAAACGACACTCCTCTCATATACACCCTGCCCCCCCCCCGAAGGTACAAAGTTATATTTAGTTGTCAAGATGAAAATGAGCAATCCCTTGTATATCTTCTGAGTAGCGGTTAGGACAAAGCTGGGTGGACTATGAAGCAGGTGTCCAAATATTGTAGAAAACTTGGCTCAAAGGAACCGCTGGAGGTTCATCCTTCACATTCTAAGCACTCTGAATATCTCCAGATGCTAGAATCCAAAAACTGATTTGGACCCACATGTCTATGGAACTGAAAATACTGATAAAGAGAAATAGGCTAGGTTCTCATGGCAAAGCAATCGACGAAATTCCTGATCTCAAGTGTGATTTAAGCATGTACATCTATGCTCTTAAAATGACAAAATGAGTCACATTTAAGTCACATTTATAAAGGAGTGTATTTTCTTTGCTATGTATACTTGATAACTTTTGTACAGGGCATCTGAATGGGTTTTATTAAAATATTTAACTAGCTTAGTAAGGCATAAAATGAAATCTTAGCATAAAACTCTTCTTCAGTAACAGTGTATTTCAGATTGTATATGGGGAGGTCGTAGAGCTGATTTGTACTGGTTTTTGAAGTGACGGAACAGTGATTTATTGTTCTCTCAGATTATTTTTTTTAATTAAAAGTTTTAAGTTATTAGACATTCAAGTGTACAAATTTTTATGTTAGTTCAAAACTAAAAATCAATATTTCTCTTTAGAGGATAATCGACGCCCTAGAAGAAGAAAAGCAGTTCCTGACCATGTCAATCACAGATTACCTGAAGGACTATCAGGAACTACTGCAGGTGAAAGCAGGCCTCATCCTTGAAATTGAAACCTACAGGTAAGAATTGCGGTCACACTCAATTGTCTAATCGGAGGATAATTTAAATCTTTTTTTATAGATACGGGAGCCTCATTCATCCTCTTTCCAGCATTTAAAATACAGACAGCTACTTTTAGAGTCTTGGATCAAGACTCCTTGTATGTATTGCAGTTTGTTAAATAGAGTGAATGGACCCCTAATACCAGTTTTTAGCTCGCCATTGGCTTGTTCTGTGACATGGGTCACCGTGCCATTCTGTGCTTGACTGTGCTGTCTGGAAGGAAGATAACACCCCTTCAGAAGGCTGCTAATAGATGTGGAGTTGTCTGAGATCTCTGGGAAAACTGCAAGAATAGTAAAATACCGTTATTCGTTAGTAACACTGATAAGAATTACCAGTGGGCAGAGGTGACTCTAATTTGATCACTTGAGCAAAACTTATCTCTGGTAGTAATTAATTCTATTCCTCTGTCCCCAGAACAACATGTTAGAGAAGCCAATATTATCCATAGGAATCCTATTAACTTTGTACAAATATAGCGATATATAAGAAACCTTCTTAGTCCTGGTCAAGTTGATATCAAATTGATGTGAATTGTTGACGCAATATTTGGTTACAAGCTGAGGAGCCAGTATCCCTAAATTGCAATCAGTAAAACATGAGGTAGTGCAGTTGCCATCTGTCAACTTATATGGCACATTTCATTGTTTAAATATGTTGATTAGTGTCCACTTGCAGCATCGATGCAAGTAGTGAGTTCTCCATTCTTATTTCAGTTGTAGGATAGTGGGAAGATAACAGAAAAGTCTGTTTGATTAAATCCTGGCTTTCTCCATCCTTGGTTTGTTATGGAAACGTGTTTGGATCAAGTGTGAGATATCAGCAAAYGACACCTCTGCTAATGAATCTTCAGTACTGTGTATCTCTCTAGCCACTTACTAGCTGTGGGGTTGAAAAGCCAGAGTAATTCTCCTGTCTGGAGAATCATGATGTATCAGTTGGCACATGGCATAAAAGTGATTTGGAAGGAAAAAAAAAAAAAAAACAACCCAAAAAACCCAAACCAAAACCTATGAACTGGAGGAAGATACTACCTTATTGTAAAGATCATGTTTTTTTCTAAAACTAGCACAATATTTTCAATGAATTGCATTGATACTGATCTTCAAATACAGAGAAGTGCAATTCTTATTGAGCAAAGTAATGATTTGCAAAAATTTAATGCCAGCCTACTTTCTTATTCTTTTCAAGGAGTATGCCTTAGTCATTACCTGTCTATATTGTGTGCATTATTCATTTTCAACCTGCGTAAACAGACAGTGGTATTACCAGTTATATATGATACATGCTTGTGTGTCCTAAAGTGTTAACACTGTGTTCTAAGCATTTAACATTGCTATGAACCAATAAGCATCTAAGTCTGGATAAAGATGGCACAGCTGAATTACGGGTGAAATGTGTAGATTAAAGTAATCCACTGATAAATACGAAATTTAATTGTAGTTGCATAATTGAAAATATGCGAAGCTTGAAAGAGTAACTTCTGAGTAGCTTGATAACAGACTAGTGAGCAAAGGATGTCTGTAGTCCATCAAAGAGCAAAAAYGGTCTGTTCAAGATGCCTCGAATATTGTGTGCTATGAGGTACAGACCAAGGCTGGCTTCTGGACGAGATGAAATCACAAGCAGTATGTGGGACARGTAATTTGCAGTCAGTTGGTGAGCAACAGTACCTGGATGTTTGTTGGTGGAGTGGGATCCCTGTGATCCTTGGAAAGCCAGTAGTGTCTGGAGCATTACTAGTAGAAGAGAAACTGTGGAAATGGTAGCCAATCGTGATCCTTATCTGTGTGTGTTAATTCTGTTAACTTTGCTAAAACATGATTCTTCTAAATTGAATCCTAGCTCTGATGTTGACTTTTACTGTTGTCACTTAAACTTTCTCCCTCAGTTTATTCATCTGCAAAATGGGATTAGCACTTTCKCAATAACAGAAGCTTCAGAATTGCTTTGATGATTAGCGTTCATGCAGAAGTAGGAATGATAATGCCCAGATATTTAGTTGTTTGGACACGCTCTTAGTTAATAAGTGAACCAGCAGTGCTTCTGCTCTGTAAAACCTTGTAAGCTCATTAAATTCTGGAACTCCTCCAGAGGTCATATCACTGATTGTCTGAGCATTACTGGTTTGTCTGAGGATTCCCTGCCCTCGTTAATGAAAGGAGAACAATTCAGCATCACCTGCAGCATGTGTTTGTTGTCCAGTTAAGAAGCCTTCTTAACCTGTAAGGTTTCTTCATCTGATTGTAGTGAATGCAACTTGTATCACTGATTGCCTTGGCAAGGCAGACTTCAGTGGACAAATGAGCATCTACTACTGAAAAAGATCTACAGATGAAAACAGAAATGGGCCTTGCTACGGATCAGAAAACAGGCTATCTAATGCTGCTGAAAAGTGATTGTTTTGATTTGTGTTTTTACTTTTATGCAGTTTTACCTATTCCTCTTTTCTGCTTATTTTCCCTTCGCTTAAGAAAATAATGCCTTCCCTACTGTATGCCTTTATCAACACTGCTGTGGGAGGGAATCAGTATGGATCCAGTTAGTAAGCTGTTTAGTAAGAGAACTAAACTGCTCACTATGTACTTTTTCAAATCCTGTTCCTCTCCCAGGTCTTGTTGTCTGTGATAACCAGGGCATGTGAAGCCAGCTTCAGTTTGTTTTCACGAAGGATGCTGGCATATACACTTGCTTATGCAGATTGCAAATGAAAGGCACCTATTCACACGTAGTTCAACATCCTGAACTTTCCATTGAGAGGTTTCCATGAGGGCCTTGGCACCTCCTCTCCTCCTGGCATTATAGGTTAAGGGTGTGGTATCTGGCCTACTTCTTGGAACTTTCTTTGTACCTCCCACCCTGTATTTTCTCTTTGTTTTACAACTCCTACAGGTCCTGTTTTAAAGCCAGTTCTTTCCGTTAGTCAACACTGCTCCTGGACTGGCAAGAGGGATCACTGTTGCAAGGAACACCCTTCCCCAAGGACCAAGTGTACTTCCTCTCTGATTCTGCTCCCCCTTCCTGCTCTGGGAGCTGAGGCTCACTCAGGAAGTGGAATATATGTCTTATGTGGCTTTATGAAGTTACACCTCATGGGAATCCTCATTCCCAATCCTTTTTCACTGGTGTTGAAGTAAATACTTATCAGGTGTCTTGCAGTTTCGTTCTGTGTTCTTGGAACCCTGCAAAACCACAACTACATAGGCTATGCTTAAGTTTTATTTCCAGAGAGAAGTGGTGAATTATTCACTGTGTAAGACTCTTAATTTTAAAAGGAGATAGAAAATCTGCCTAGGATCAGAATTACTATCAAGCCTTTCTCCTCAGCTATCAGAAGCTTCCTCTCTTCAAATAGCAGAGGCTGCCCAGAGCCTCTGCCATAGGTTAAGTAGTTTTTCTGCCCTCTCTAGAATACATTGTTGTTGAAGGGTAGAAGATTTTACTTTGAAATCCTAGTGTCATGCAAATATTCTGTTCTAGGTTACCACCCTGCACTTTCAAGCAGCGGAGGCTACAAAGCTTGCTTTTCCCATCCCTCCCACCCCCCCCTTTTTTTGTCATGGTCATTGTCAGGATCTCTTAATAGACTTGTCAGGCATACTTTCCAATCCTCCTTTGGTTTGTTTCTTCCATCAACACTTCTTCTGACCCTTTGCATGCCTTCCTCTCAAGAAATCATCACCAGCATTAAGGCCTCCTCAGCTACTCACCACAGCTTTTTCAGTCAGTTTCATTATTTCCTGTTTACAACTTGTACCATCCAGCATGTCCTATTCCTGTATTTGTTTTATTTTGAGAACATTCTGAGTTTTCTACACCCAGGGAATTTAACATGCAGTTACCTGTTGTTCTTCCCACAGTCCTTGTCCTCCCATCCCGTGATGAAAGAAAGATGTGGAGTGGCCTTTACCCCTAAAAATGCTTCCTCCATTCCACTTCCTGGAGAGGTTTTGTTTTTTTTTTTTTATATAACTCCTTCCCAAATACCCAGGATAGAGAGGATGAATTTTTATGGCCTGCTGGCTAACTGCCCCTATCTGAGATTTTGGGTTTCTGTAGTTGAAACAAAGTCATTGCTGTTGTGAATGACCATGACAACACTTGCACTGCATCCTGTTGTTTTTGGTAACTTCTCTCTCCCCACCCCAACCAGTTTATCTCATCCACTTGCTTTCGTGGACTAGTTATTTCTGTTGTCATGCAGCACACTGCGGGGCTTCAGGCTGACTAGCATGTCACTGCTAACTTTAGATAAATGACATTAACAATGAGATGAGTTAAAGGTGCAGTTGGAATATTTTCTGGCAACACTTAAACTAAGGATTAACACAATGTGTGTATATGTCATTTGGGATCTGATTTCCAGGAAGTAGCTGACATGGTTATTTTTTTAGAAGAGTGCTGCTTGGAGGAATGTTTTTTGTTATTACTGTGAATACTTAAGAGTTCATACAGTTGAGACTAATACCCTATTCTTCAGGCAGTTTAAGTTTAAAAGCAGTCCTCACCACGAAGAGGTTATAGTTTAAATGATTAGTATTAGGAAAGGATGCAAAGGAACAGAGAAGCAAAATGACTTGCATAAACTGAAGCTATGGGCAAGCTGARGAACATAACCTGAGTTTGCTGGCTTCCAAGCCAGTGCTCAGTAYGCTACAGTACAGCTTCTCATGCTAGTTTCTTAAGCCAAAGTCAGTTTAACATTTTCTTGTTTATCTGATAAGCTTGAGGACATAGATATTATGAACTGTGTACAGTAAAACACTGATTCACTGTCCAGTTTTATAGAGGTTTCATGAAGCTTTGACTTTCATTTTCAAATACAACACATTTTCAGTAGTAGTATTTCAGATCTAGCTTTTCTGTGTGCTGTTGCCCTTTGCCATATACAGTTACCTCTTGGAACTTATTTTTAGTGACTTCATACGTTGCTGCAGCAACTGAACAACTGTTGTTTTAAGAGCAGCCAGAAATCCTTAGTCAAACTACCCACATTCCTAGTTTCCTTCGTCATGTTTAACGCTTTCATTGCCAGCTCCTTGATATGTTTCTGCAACGTCACCACCAGCTTCTCTAGCACGTGTCTATCAGAGCAATTTGTTTGGCACTCACTAGCTTCACCAGATCAGATGTTTGGTCTTGGGAACATTCTCTATATGTGTTGAAGTCATCTAATTCCTATAAAGCCTCTCTTAACATGGAGGAAGATAAATTGCTTATACTTTGATTTTTTGACTAACAAAATAGAAGTAAACATGTCCATCTGAGCCTGTTTTAAGGGGGAAAGTGACCTGTAAATACGCTGGGTAATTCTAACGTGGCTTTTCTTCTGAATCTGGGCAAATCCATGATTGCAAAGAAAACCTTACTAGTAATATTTTGCTGATGTAGCATTGTCCTACCGAATCTAGAGGCAGTCAGAAATCAAAAGAAGCATAAAACGTCCAAAGGGATCAGTCATGTGAAGTGTGAAATCTACAGGTGACATTTAAAATGCCTGCTTTGTTAATTTTGACAGAAATGCCCAGCAAATGTGTTTATACCACAATCCTAAATTGCTTTCAGCTCCCCCCCTAGGGAGTCAGAAGCCTTGGCTATCATAATCCTCCAGCCTTACTCTTGACAACTTTCATGCTGCAGCTGTATCTTATCAGTGCAAAACATCTGGCATTTCCAAAACTGGAAATGATGAAACAGGTATCTCGCTAGTATAAGTGAACATAAAAACACCAAAGTTACCGTACTGATTATAGCATTCCATTGCATATTGAAGGAACCTGCCATAGAATTTCTAGGCTGTTGCAGAATGCTGCAGTTGAGCACTTTTTTGGGGGATAACTTAGCTTGTGGCCCTGCAAAAGTAAAAAAGGGACAAACTGCCTTTTTTTTTTTCTTTTTTTTGAAAAACAGCTGGACATATTTTATGTCAGACAGTACAAGCATATAGACAGCAGGAGGGAAGGAAAGCACACAAAGATTTCCAGAGAATTTATTAGGAATTCTGAGACTCAGTTTTACTGGATAACCATCTCTAAAACTTCTAGGACTGAATAAGATCACCCTAATATCTACTTTTTGTATTTGGTACATGGAAGAAGCCAACAATTTTGTTTTATTTTTTTTAGAGCAGCTGATTAATTCTAGAGAATGCACTTAGTCTTTTTCCCCCCCTGAGAGGACAAAAGTATGTTGTGTGCCTATCTGAATATTCTTAATGCAGAGCAATTACTCCTGAAAATGTTTTGCCCCTCAGTTGTGCTAATCTCTGCGGGAAATGTATCTATCTCTGGAGTATTTTCCACCACTGTAGAAAGGAGAAAATGTAGGGTAGTAACCTCATGCAGGAATAGAACAAGCCTGTGGCTGCTGTCAGATGGGTCTTGAGGGAGTGTGGTCCTTGTATGTGCATGCTGTGTAGGGAACAAAGTTTGGCATAAAGGAAGGATAGCCATTTTTTTTCAAGCAATCAGCTGGGTATAGTGTCTCCAAGAAGAGCTAATGTGTGTCACCAGCATAGAAGAGGCAATTCAAAGAGCCTCCATTCTGTGTGTCGACACACCAAGAATAGGTTATCAACAGTTGTTGCCTGCTTCTGCTATATGCTTGTAGTGATAGAATTTCCTAATGTAAAGGTAAGCAAATTGGTGTCCTGTCCATTTTGATCAATTGCTGCTGAGCTAACATGATGTCTTGGTTGGTCAACAAGAAGAAGCCTTGACCACAATAGTCCAGTGTAAGTGCTGGCTTCCTGGAACTACAGAAGCTATTAGAGAATCACTGCAAAAAAGAATGAATGGAAGGCTGAGGAACAGGGGGGACAAACAGAGATGTCATTAAAAGAAACCAAGCAGTTTCTGTCACAAAGAATTTTCCTAGTCCTTTGTTGTAAAATGTGTTGATTTCCAATTGAATAGGAACTAAGAATAGTTACTTTAATATTGTAAGTTGTTTCCTCCAGCACTAGCCAGTGTTTGACAGTAGAAGTAATACTTTCCTTCAATTTTCATTTGAAAAGGATAGAACTTCCAAATCCTGGCTGTAACAGTTTCCTCATAYATCACGCTGCAACAACACCTTTAGTACTATATTACCAGCAGGAAAGCAGCTAACCGTCTGCTTGCAAATATTTTTTTCATTTTTGCCTTTTCTTTTTAAAACATCTCCATGTGTTTCTCTGAGAAAGCTTTACTGAATATCTGTTAAGTTTTGTGTGGCTTTGTTTTCTCCTAACTCTGTCATAAGATCATCATTCTGAAAAATTTGCTAGGTTGTATGATTCTGTAGTGGAAATCAGTGGATCTTGTCCATGTCAGGAAGCAGTATATTGGCTTATGTGGAAGATTAGATCTAAAACTGTACTGTGTCTGCTGCTGTCACCTACTGTAAGATTATTGCATTGTTCTCATGAACTGGACTCTGCAAACTAAGAGTCTGGAAGATGCTAAGGATTTCTCATTCCCAGTAATAAAAATATGGGGTGTGAAAAACACTCAGGATCTGACTCAACTGCAGGGTAATTGTTTCAGTTTCTAAGACTTATAAATGTTAAATATTATGATTATTCTTCCCAATATTTTAATGGAATGCCTTTTTATGTGTTTTGCAGAGCTTTGTTAGAAGGGGAGAGCAACCAGTGGATTATTACATGGAGAGATCATACAGGGAAATTGCCTCAAGGTAAAAAATGAGTATTAAAAAATGAATGTTGAATAAAATTAAATATAACTGGAAACTATTGTGTTATAGTATTCCTGAAGAATACTTTTTACGAGTGTATTGCAAAGTGAATATTGAATTGGTTTTGAGTGTTAATATTTTAAATCAACAGAGTGCTATTCTATGTGAGATAATTCATAAAATCGTGACTCAAGTGGAGAAGGAAAGTAGGGAGTGATGTTTCATAGCTGTAATAGTGCAAGAACTTTTGGATGCCCGTAGGTCTTAAGAGAGTTTTGAAGTATAAAGCAAGAGGTATTTAACAAAACATGTAGTTAAAACCATGGAATTCATCATCATGAGGCATTGTGAGTGTTAAAAAGTTTATGTAGGTTTAAAGAGAAATTTTAGCAGAGTAATGAAAGAAAAATCAAAGACTTACTAAACATAAAGATACCATTTCTATCTTAGGAGCTGCAAATCTCTGGAAGCTGTGAGAGTATACCAGGGAAGTATCACGATTTACTTGCCCTGTTCTTATACTCTTCCCTATGTATCTACTGTTGGTCACTGTAAACAGGATACTAGATAAGATGGACCTTCGATCTGACTGCTATGGCCATTGTTACTAATAACAGAATTAGTCTCGATAATACTCCTGAGTTTAACAATGTGTGGTCTTAAAATCATCAGACTGTCACAGACAGTAGTCCCAGAAGAGAGTTGAAGGCTGTGTCTGTAGTAGTAAATTAAACAGACTAGGACGTAGGCTGAGACGCTCACATGGAATTGCCTATGCTGTTAAATTGTTAGCATTGTCCCTGGCACAGTTTTGATCTGGACTAGCCAGTACTTTTGCAGATAATGCTCAGGCATATTCAGCGGTTACCACAGACCAGGGAACACTACCAAAAGTCAGAGGAGATGTGGCTAGCTTTTTAGGAGTAGGAGATTTGAGTTGTGCAATGCTGGTTGGTCTTAGAGCCAGAAAATGATTCCTGGTATGTTTTATTAAATTGCATAGATATAGCCTAAAAGGTTCTTTATTTCTCTATCTTGTTGTATCTTGTGGCTATGAAGGGTTGTAGCTGTGTTTTCAATTTCCAGTATGTGGTGGCAGGTATGCCATTAATTCTCAATAGGAACCGAGAAACTTTAGGCCACTTTGACTAATGAAGCAAAAAACCAAGCCTAGGATATTATCATACATTATTTAATAAGAAGCTGTAAATGTAAATGAACATTAATATAAATATGAAAGGTGTAAATCTTAAGTAAATGCCATAATACCCAGTAGCTCACAACAGGTAAAATTAGCAAGAACTTGCAACTTAGTAAAAAGCTTTGCTTTCAGTTTGAATATAATTTATGCATAGACTTAATTGTCATGCAAAACCTACAGGAATGCCTTTACAAAACTCCACTGAAAATATAGCCATTATTTCTTTCAAAAATTTAGTATAACATTTCTTAGTTCATGCCCTCTATTTTATATTATTTTAGATACAAGCCATTATTTTAATGTTTGGTTACCTACGCTCTTTTTGCAGATATTATAAACACTTCATATAACTACACTGATATTTATTCTACTTATCAAGAAAGAAATAGAAATAGAACTTCACCAGCTATCAGGATCACTGATACAAGACACAGAATGCCAGTGACAAATACTAGCAGTTCTGCACGTTATTCAGCTCACTCAACACAGGCTGGATCACAGACAACAGCTAGTAGAAGAGCTTTTGGAAGAGATGTAGTTGGTTCAATATATCGCCCTTCAACAACTGTTACAAAGGATGAAAGGATTGTAACAGACCACAAAGAATTAAGAACGTTTACTCCAGCCTACAGTAGCTGGAAAAACACTGAAATGCAGCAAAAGACAATTCCAGAAAGAAAGAAAACAGAAGTTACAACTTCATCCACAGTATCTTTTTCAAAAGAATCGGCACATGGTGAAAGATCAGAAAAAGACCACAAACCTGACACAAAGCCAGGGATTTCTGAAAATATAAGAACAAAACCAAGCTTCACTAGATTTCCGACTTATGAGCTGAATACCAATTTTAAACCATCTAAATATGAAGAAACCGTAACTGAAACTCAGACCACACTAAAAGAAAAAAGAGGCAGCAGCAAACCAACTGAAGAGAAAAAATCTCTGCTGAAAGAACAAGATAAGCTAGAGAAACAAACAAAGGAGGAGAAAAAGAAAACAGATGAGAAACCTTTTATAGAAGAAAGAAGTGTTGATTTTGGAAGGAAGACTGAGCAGAAAAAATATATCCACGAGGAAGTTATTAACCAGAAGTTAACAGGGAGTGATATTTCTAATGCAAGAACTTTGAAAAGCGACTCAACCAAAAAAGATACAAATGTGACCTTGGAATCAAGAAGCAAAGAAGTCATTGAGATACCTATCAGTCTTGAAATGCCTGCTCCCAACAAAGAATCTCAGAGCAATAAAGAAATAAGGTTACAAGGTTTTAAAACTCCCATAGGAAGAGAAGGAGATGACCATGTAACTAAGCCTGCTGAAATTCACAAAGTGAGTATTTCAGAAGCAGAATCCAGTCTGAAAGATGAAGAGCAAATTAGTGGCACAAGTCATAAAATGGGAACTCTGTCAACTGAAAATATAGCAGAGAATATTGTTGCTGACATTCTTAAAAGTTTTACACAGTCTTCTAGTTCACAAATATCAACAGACACGAAAGTGACCTATTTTAATAAGAAAGAACAACCAGATGATGGGAAAATGAAGACTGAGATCACAGTGCAGTCCCAAGTTCAAGAAAACATAGATATTTCTGATGAAGCTGGTGTAGGAGGTCTATCAAACCAGGATGTTAGAAAAGCAGTTCGAGACGGTTTTGAGGGAACTCCTTCCAAAGAGGAGATAGAAGATATAGTACATCATGGCCTGAAAGGAAATGAGGGCAGAAAGAACATGTCTGTTAATGTTGAGATTGTAGAGGAGCCGCTAGACTATGCCACTTATGAAAGGACTGATTTTTCAACACCTTTTGAAGTAGAGGAAGTGGAAGATACATTCCCTGAGAGAGAGAGGCGTTACGGTGATGAGGAGGAACAAAACATAATGTTCACGTATGAAGATGTTAAAAAGAAGAAACAACGCCATGAGAGTTTCACTCATGTGGAAGAAGTAACTGAGGAAGATGACTCACCTATTGAACAAAAATATTTTGTATCTGTTCCTGATGATCATCCTATTATTAATGAAAAAGACGATGACTCAGTATATGGGCAAATTCATATAGAAGAAGAATCAACTATTAAATATTCTTGGCAAGATGAATTTTTGCAAGGCACGCAAAGTAAGAGAGATGAAGGTGTAAGGTCTCCAGAAGAAACATACCAAGTGGTAGGGGAGGAAGCAAGTGCCCATATTTTAAAAGGGCATCCTGAAGCTGAAACATCCCATGTTGAATCCATTGTTATTGAAAAAGAAATTAAAATTCCCCATGAATTTCAGACTTCAATAAAAGGGATTTTATCAAAGGAAACAAAGGACCCTAAACACCAATTGAAGGAAGCGTTGGAGCAGTTGGAGGGCAGTCTCCCAGAAAGTGTGAAAGAGGAGCTGTCTGCATTAACAAAAGAAAATCAAGCTGACTCTAGTAGCTTAGAATTTGATATCAAAAAAGTTGATCAAACGGAGGAGGGTGGCTTGGTGACAATTGTTGCTGAAGTCAATCTGTCACAGACCCTTAATACTGATGAATTCGATGTAGCTCAGCTTGGTGAAGTAATTGCAAGTGAGAAGGAGAAGGCAACATTGTGCTCCCTGAAAAAAGAGAGCTCGGAGAGAGTTGTTGATGGTAGAAGCAATATAGAAGTAGATGTTTCTTCCCGCAGTGATAAATACACTCCTTTGGCTGATCAAGAAATCTATAACTCATCCACAATGAGGAGAAGTGGTGGTGCAGGGTATCATACCACTGAAAAAGTTATTTATGACGGTTCAGTTTTGGAAACTGCGTATTTCGGAGAAGTCTCTCACTCACCGCAATCAACTGATGAGACCAAATCCATAAGGCATATTAAGGTTGGTCCAGCAGAAGTTCAGAGATTTGAGCAGATTGTATATGAAGGGCCTGGTTCTGAAACGCTGGAGCTCAGTGCTACAGAAGATCTTGTTCAGACAGACGGATCGTCAGAGTTTAGCCGATCTGTGAAGCATTTTAAACTGGGTCCTAAAGAAATCCAAACCACAGAAGAAGTAATCTATACAGGCCCTATTACTACAACTGTAGAAGAGATTGATTCTGGAAATCTTTCCCAGAAGTTTTCAACAGACTTCAACAGGTCCACAAGACATGTCACAGTAGGATCAAGGCAAGTAACTGAAGAAGTCTCTTTTGAAGGGCCTGTTTTGGACTCTCTGGAGCTCAATAGCTCAGGTAACCTTTCTCAGACAGAAGGGTCTGTGGATGTCAGCAGATCAATAAAGCATTTCAGATTAGGTCCAAAAGAGATTCATACTGAGCAAGTTATCTTTGAAGGACCAATCTCTGGTAAAGTGGAGGTCGGTGACGCTAGAGACTTCTCACAGACAGAAAGTTCAGTCAGACACATTCAGTTGGGTCCCCAAGAATTTATGACAGCTGAAAACATCATCTACCAGGGACCCATCTCTGAGCACACAGAAATCAGTGAACTGGAAGACCACACTCTTTCAGAAGGCTCAGTAAAGCATGTTAGAGTAGGTCAAGTGGGAGTTAAAACCAGTGAACAAATCATATATCAGGGCTCCCTTTCTGAAACTCCAGAGCTCATTAACAAAGGACATTTTTCAGAGAATGAAGGAAGCTCAGATATCAATAGATCTTTCAGGCACGTTAAAATAAGTCCTGTAGAAACTCATGCTGAGCAAATAATCTTTACAAGACCTGTTTCTGAAACGCTGGAAGATCTTTCACAAACAGAGGAGTCATCTGAGAGCAGTAGGTCTGTAAAGCATATTAAAGTAGGACCCAAGGAAACATCTTTTACTTTTCAAATGGATGTGTCCAATATGGGTGGAATATCTACAGTAAAAAGTGGAGAACAGCAAGCAACAGTGCTCATGTCCAACAAGCAAGACCCTTCTGTTAGTCAGTCACAGACTGTAGTTGAAAGTGACCAGATTGTAGAAAATGAAAATAAAAGAAGCAACTATGTTCTCTCCAGTTTTTCTCAAGATCATGGTGAAAAGGTAGTGGAAAAGTCATCTTTTGATAAAACTGTACAGTTGCAAAGAATGGTAGACCAAAGGTCAGTTATTTCTGATGAAAAGAAAGTCGCTCTTCTCTATCTGGACCATGAGGAGGAAGATGATGATAATGATGGACAGTGGTTCTGAAGGGACTCTTTAATGAAGTCAACTTAGTAATTTGTTTATACATGGTTTTGATTATCCTTTTTTTTTTTTTAAAAGAGGAAAAAAGGGATATGGGGAAACACTCAAACTATTTAGATTATTAATAGTGGACTGAGAAGTATTGAATCTAAACCTCTACCTATTCAGCACACTTTTTACTTTATTGGAAATTTTATTTTTGGGAGAAATCATGCTATTAATATGTTTCTTCTCAGAGACCTGTGTCCAATAATTTCAGATTTTTCCACCCATAGAGACAGGAATTTCCTACTGGGGAATTCAAAGGATTATATTTTTTGTTTATTTTATAGCAGGTCAATTAATAAGTGTGTGCTTGAATAGGACTTTTCCATTATTTTTTTAAAATACTGTATTGTACTTGGTTACTAAAATATTCAGCAATTCTATTTAAATCTCAAGCTACTAACCACAAATATAACAGAATATAAGACTAATGAGAGTGGTAGGTAGCTGATTTTCAGTTCCATTTCTGTGTACTTATATGCAATACCTAATGAAAACATTTTAAGATACAATTATTACAGCTATAAAAAATAAATGCAATTCTGTAGGATCAAACTAAGCATAGCAAGAATTGACAAAAATGATATTATTTGTATAGCTAGAATGCAGTGCAAAAAAGAAAGAGGTAACACTGAAGCAAGAATTTCTCACAGTATTTCTAATGAGAAATACTCATTTTTATGGTTAGATAGTAGTACATTTAATATCTTTAAAAAGAAAACAAATTTAAAAAATAGGCTGGATAGTATTTCCACGGAAGTAAGGAGAACTCTTTACAGCTTCAGTGGCTATGTACATTAATAACATCAACTTATTTTGCAGTATATGGTTACCTTGATACTAGGTATTGCTAAAGGTAAGTGTGAAGTGTCAAACATTATTACATAATGCCTAATTTCTTAACACAGTGAAATTAGCTAATATGTGTTCTGTTCTGAAGAAAACCTGTAAAAATGGCATTGATGACACTTACGATCATTGTGTGTCAAGTCATTTCCAGATAATCCTTTCTTTGTTTACAAATGAGAAGATGCCCTTTTCAACTACTAGCCCTGCAAACCCAACCTGAGATTTGAATTTTCCTCTTTTTTTTTCTTTTTTTCTGGTTGTAACATTTGCCTCAGGCCAAAGTTGGTTTCTACTTAAATCATTTGAAAATAAGCTAATTTCACTTGGATTGCACATTGGTTAAATGAAGGACGTAATTTAACTTTACAATTATAATTCAGTGATTTCAAAGTCCAGAGCAGAAGCCAGCACCACTAACTGTACTAAACTATGCAGTGCTAGCAGAAGCAAAAATAGCAGCCAAAATACTTYTGTCACTGGGGTAAGAAGATACCATACTGGACACACATGAGAAATAAGATACACAAATGCGAAGCTGCTATTTTTACATGCACACACACACATACGCACATTCACTCACTCACCCTCTCACACCTTCTCTGCAGAGTAGAAACACACCTGTATCTGGACGGCTATGTTGTGCCAGTCCGGTGGTCGCCAACTCAGATTTTTTTTCCTGTGGTCATGTAAACATAGTTTTTTGTGTGTGCTAATCCATATTAGAATCCAGTTAAACTATATTAGTCTGGCATGGCTAGTCACTTTTGAGATTCCTTAATATTAACAGAAGCTAGATTTTTCAAAACTGACTGCTACTTCATAATATGAATGTAAATGCAAGCTAAAGAGAAGTTCCATGCTGACTGACATATCACGCTGTTTCAGATATGGGACAGTTTAATTGTTGTGTGCCTTAGTTACTAAGTTTGAAACTGTACAAAGCTATTAATGTTCCAAAGATTAACTCATGAGGTTTGTCTGCACTGCAAAATTTTCTGAACGTTTTCCTCATTTTGTGTGAGTACCACTGTACTTGGGATTGGATATTTTTTGATCGTGATGAAATCATTTGTTGAAATTGGAAGTGTAACCAACAGCTGGAAAATGAATAGGAAACTGAGTTGTGTAGAAGCACTAAAGGCATGTATGCTAAGCTTGTTTATACTTTTCACTGTGTAGTGGATAATATTTTTTCAAAATTATTCATATGTGCTCAAAAAAGATCTTGTGCTTCCATTTATAAATAGGGTGTTATTAATTGTAATACTTCTAATATCATCCTATACTTTTGTTTCCTTAGCTGACCCTATGATTTTAAAGATGGTAACATCTCTGTGTTTATTTTAATAATCGTGTATAAGCTAGAATTTTCCAGCTAGATGCCTAACTGCAAGCAATCAGATTCTGTACTTCAAGTATTAAATAACTGCGTAAAGGAAGAAGTCAGGTCTGTAATAAGCAACAGAGTTAAAAAAAAAAAAAAAAATCAGTGTTAGTTTTCTCAGGTTTTATTCTAACCTGAAACTTAAACATTCTCTGTAAAACAGATACAAGAATATCTGCAGAAAATGTATTTTGTAACCAACAAAAAGCTACTTACAAGGTCAAACCCATTTATTGATACCTTGTGGAATCTTTGACAGACATGCTCGTTAGGAACAACTATACCAACACTGTTATGTTTATCTTCACCTGCTCAGAGGATTATAATGTCAGATGAAGGAATAAACCGGTAAGGAGCAAGTGAATCATAAAATGTAGATGACCTTAGCATTGAAGGAGAGAAAAAAAATAAAAATCAGTATTGTTTCCACTGAGGCAACAACAGCTCTTTAAAAATTCCTTTACACATTACTGTCAGATGTAGTAGGTTATACCAAGATATATTTCTATTTTGATTGTCTGGAGGGAAAAACTTGTTCCGTGTACTTTTTTTTAGTTCTATTTAAGATCAGGATTTTAATCAACTGTTGGAAAGTTAGTTTATTGTAGGGAACTGTGCATTAGCATAACATTTAAAGATACGCACAGTTCCTTTGCATGAATACTTTCAGGCTGTGAAAACAAAGATATCTCATGTAAAAAGGGTTTAAGTTTTAAAAATGTTTGTGTAAGCAGCCCATTTTCCATTTAGTTCTCATTAACCTGAGACATTTTGACATCATGATAGCTTTTGGATAATACTACCTTCAGGCAACAAAGTGTAGTTAGGTGGACAATTGCATCCTGCAGGCCTAATGGTAGCATTTGCAGAATCAGGGCCATAGGTACATGCATTACTAGTAAGAGCAAATATAACCTACTGTCTGATGTACTAACTCACCCTATATGATCACTTTCTGCATAAGTATTATAACCTCTGGCTGAAAGGATTGGTGATATAACCTCGGTCAGCATGCACTTTTGAAGCTTACTCATAGAAGTTGTGCTTTTCATTAAATACAAATAAGAACTTTACTGCTGAGTTTGGATTAAACAAAATGCTTTTAAAATATAATCAGTAATTTGGGGGGTAAAAACTGTGTATTTATATGCTGATATAGATCAGAAGTGGGGCACTGTTTTCCAAATGTGTAAACCACTGGTCTAGAAAGCAAATATAGCATAGAATATAAAGAAAGATGTGTGAGAGACCTAGAACTCTGTATTGACTGATGTTTGTGAATAGCAGGTGTTTAAAAAGACAGTAAGAATGTTGAAACTGGGTTTGTTGATGTCAGCTGTGTGAAACTTTGCAGGCAGCTTGTGTTTTGGTCATTTACAATGAAACTGCATTTCTGCGGTGGTATAAGCTTTGTGATTTTACACTTTTTCACTCTTGAGTATTAAACAATCAAAATCAATGCAGATGTTTCTGTTTCTTCCTGTCTGATGTTTTTAAGGCTGCATTGTCAAAGAAAAAGGACTTCATGTCTATAAATATCTTGCTCTAAGGCCTCTCAGACTGGTGAGTTAATTTCGGTTCAAAGAATGAACATAATTTTTCATTCCAGCAAAGGCATACCTCTTTCACATCGATAATAGAAATGATGGCAAAACATAGCATATTCTTTATTGCAACTACACACAACGTGGGTGGACAAGCAGTGGTTCTTGAGTTCAACAGCAGGTAGTGGGAGAGGCAGAGTATAAAACAACACAGAAGGTGGAACTCCTGGAGTTGCCAGCATCATAGTCTTCCTTGGATCCTAGCATTTGACCAAGGTAAGTCTTAACTTTTACCCTTTTCTAGCAAAGAAAACCTCCTTATGCATGTTTAGACCTTTAATGGAAAAGGATATATTTTTTTTTTTTGTTAAACAGCACCTCTCTATGCTGTGAAGTTTATTTTTCTCTTTAACCACATACTTTACTTGTAATGAATAAAATAGCATGCCTTTAACCCAATTTTCTCTTGATTAAAGAAATGGGTCATAATGAGTTTTTGTGTGAAAGAATGAGACTTTCTAATGAAATCATCCATTTTTAATACACTGAGAAAAAACACATGGTTCTCCATTTCTTGCAAAACAGGGAAAAACAGTATCTGAAGCTACTGACTAAATCACAGCATATTCTGAAGATGGTTAAATGATCAGCAAAATAGTTTCCACTGAAACTGGCCTCTGTCAGAAAAATATGTTTTCAGCCTTCATCTACTAAGTTAAGTAGTATTGCTGTTTAAACTGTCAATGGTGAAGATCTGATTTCTCTGAAACTTGAAGCGTGTCTCTGAATAGTAAGGAATGGGACTCACAGTGGGTTGGTGTTTAATACACTGTTTAAGATTTCAGTTTCCTGGTTTTGACAAACTTGTCAGTTGTGATAACTTTATTTAAAGATGCAATGAAAATATGGGGGTCTCGCAATGTTAAATTCTAGAAAGAAGTGCTTAAAATTAAATGGGGAAAAAAAGGGTGTATTCATGCTCCAAATTTAAATGGTTTCAAAGGTAAAACTTTTTTCCTGATGTATCCCTGCAACCAAATGTGAGCAAAATAACAAGCAATGTGCCGAACAAACAAGGAAAAGTTTTTCTTCAGCTAGGAAAAACTCAGGTTTTTGAAAGATGTTATCTCCAGCTATGGGGTTATCACAAACCACTAGTATTGGTTTTGGTTTTCATTTCCAAATCACGATGTGAAGTTGGTGTGGCAGAAATTCACAGCTGGAATCAAGCCTACTTTGTTCAACTACAGACCCTTTTTTCAGGTGAGAAAGTTAAGAGATGCTGAACCCTAATACTAGGTAGAATTTGCTTCAGGTTTTATAGACCTGATAGGAAAAGCAATATACTTCAACCAAAAYGCCTCTGACAGGCTAAAATTTCTACTTTCCTTTTAGTTTCGTGATTCATTCTACAGTAAAAAAATTACCTTGAATAGACTAGAAAACTAGATGTGTACAAGAAGTTCGTAAGTTGATTGTAATCCACAAGCAGATATGGCTGCCTGAATTTTATCTTTATTTTACTTCTTTGGTACTGAATTTCAGTGAGTTTTCTTTTTTTACTAAAGGAAATAAAACGACAGTGACTAATATTGTGAAAAGACGAAGAGTGTAAGAAATATGCTCACCTGTATTAATTTTACTCCTGTACTCATCTATGTAACCAATCTATCTTTGAGGAAATTTGTATTTTTTCAGTATTTCATGCAAAGAAGGGACACTGGGTCTTCATGATGGATAGRAGAAATGGAACAAATTGATTCATCTTTGTTAAGAGTGAGAAGCCTGTCATATTGGCCTTGTTTCCCAATAGTAATGTTGTGCTTTGGGACAATAGTCAGAAGGAGACTCAYGGTGGGTTGATGTTTCAGTGTGTTGGTCTATCTTACTTGATCATTGTTTTGTCAGCTTTTTTGTGGCCCTGAAAAACAGATACACGTTACAGTTTATATCAGGTCAACATTGTTTGCCATTTTAATTTTGTGTTGCAGAGAGTGTATGCCTACAAGATAACCAGCTATTTCATACAACTCTATAAAAAGGCAAATTCTCTTCATAATTGGAAATGGCAGCTTTCGGTTGCTTGATTYTTCTCATAATTTTGGCTTTACTTTCACTTAATGTCATTGCATCATCCTGTGAAAACAACGAGATGCTGCATGACCGCCTCTGTCACTATTTGCTATTATCACTTAAGCAGAGGAGTTAGCCAAGAGCATTACTGATTTTCTTCCTATGAGTTACGAATAAAATTAAAGGTGAACATGTTCTCTTCTTATTTTTCACTTGCTGCTTTGATTAATCAAGAGGGGTGATGGTGGCACATAATCAAATCTCTTCAGGCAATGGCTGTTAAATCGGTGACACATCTGACATTTAGCAGAGGAAAAAGTCTGAAGAGTTAGTGATCTGAACTGCTGCCCTGGGAACCTTCCAACAGTTTGACTCATCTGTCTTTTCCATCAGGCATTTGTGACTCCTGTGCCTAAATATCTCTGAGAAGTGCAAAGGAACATAGATTCTAACAAGATGCAAAAAGATGCTCAGCCAAGAAGAGATCCAATTAAAAACTCACTCTGAATATGTCAGCAGTTTCTTTAATTGCTATCAATCCTTTTTTTTTTATTGTGGGTGCCAAATGAGATTTGTAAGTGAAGGTAGTACAACATATTACTCAACGATATACATTTCTTAGACTCTCACTGGTGTAAACTGATAAAGAAAACTCAAATACATCTATTTTCCACTAGTATATACAGATGTATTAAAAAATACTGTTACTCTGAGTAATACAGTTAGCCCTGTGACAGTCAAGCTAAATAAGGATACAGTTAATTTCATTAAACCTCTTGGCTTTCATAAAAACATTGCCTCTGGAGCTGTGCATTGAGGCGGGAGTGTGATTAAGGTAACTTCATATTTGCTATCACATTACTGGGAAGTAAAGTATATTTATTGTAGATGGCTTTGACTATACAGTAGTGAACATTTATATAAATACTGGTTGTTACTTAGCTATCATTGATAGTCCAGACCAGGTTCTGTTCAGCAAGGGGTTTTGGTGAGAGCTTGTCCGAAGGCTTATATATTTTGTTCCAGGCAAAGGAAATTGCTCTTACAGCAGAGCCCTAGAAATTAGCATTAGGATTTTTTTAAAGAAATTACTCTAAAATCCTTAGATTACCAACCAAAGCCAGGAAAGAACATCCTGAAAATGAGTAAGTTGCTGAACATGAGTAAGTTACAATACTACTTACTACCATGTTTTTGTTTTTTCCTTTGAACCTATAAGCTGATGCTTTTCTTTTCCCTCATTTATCATGGCAATTTTATGCAAGCCAAAGAATGTTTAGAGGGAATGAATAACTGGGGGTCATATTAGTTCTTAGGGAGTTGGGGGGTGAGAAAGGGTTTTGAGGCTCAATGTTTTAAGACTGTATTTACTAAATCTGAAAGTAAAGATTGTAGAAAAAAAATATACCTTTCCAGATCAACTCATGCAGTTAGAAAAGAAAACAAATGTTTTCAGGTACGTGGTTCTTTCCTGTTCTTGGGAGACTGATAAGATTATTTATTCTCACTTATGTGATACTTTCCTGTTGAATGCAGCATGTGGTGGGTATGATACCCATAGACCAAGATAATGTGGTGCTATTTATGCAGAGCCTGCTTCATCCAAATTTTAAGCAAATAGTACAAGAAATTGATTTTTAATAACTAGTTTTATGGTTGGTTTTAAATGCAATACTATAAAGTATTGACCTTTAATGTTGCTGTTAGATACAAACTTACGAGTTTTCAGAGATCCATCTTTCAAATGCCAGTGATACTTCATACAAAGGTAGATCTTGTTCCTGTAGTGGGAGGAAATCTGAATGCTTTCAGCCCACTAGCTCTAAATGTCAGGATTTAATTTCAACACTCAGTAAATCTAAAATAAATTATTTGCAAGCACCTCCACAAACTTTGAGTGGCATTAACTGAGAGATGGACATTAATATGTGATAACTGGCACTACATCTGAAAAATCAGATGGTTTTTCATCATCTGACTGACTGTCCATGGTATAATGTACATCTAAAGATCCTGCAGTGTTTGGAAAGGGAGAGAGAGAGAAAGTAGGAAGAGGAAAAGGAGGGTCTGGAAATTGGTACTGTAAAAATATGCTACAGAACACCAGAGAATACACACATCCCCGGCCCTGTGAATCTTCCTCTAATAAAATAGTCTGAATCCCAGGTTAGGTGAGCAAATTGAAAAGCTGTGATTTTTTCAGTTCGGTATTTTAAGCTACTCCTCTAATTCAGCAGTAGGAAGTACAGCCCAGGTACTTCACAGCTGACATGCAGTAATAGAATAGAATAATCTACAATGGTAGACTGCACTCATCAAAACTTAGGTAATTGTAAGGTAATGCATAATCGGTCTTTGCTAAACATCAGTGTTTCTTTGAAGGGGAGAAGAGTTAAAGTTTAGAATTCCTATAACCTAAGAACTAGCAACATTATAAAGATGCTTTTCTGATAGGTAAGTTGTACCTTTGCAGAATTTATTTATTCCATAAGATCCCATCTCATTGCACGGTAAATAATTTGATTGGTTGGATAGCTGGTAATCTATCCTTTCCTTGTGTGAGAGAGTAATTATATATAACATACAGCATTAGTGGGTATTTTTTATGTATTATGAGTATAAAGTAAATTTACTTGAAGCCTCAGTAGAAATCCTTCTAATTTTATATAGATTAGGAGACAATTTGTATTACTGGGAGGGAAAAAGAAAAACTTGGGGGGGGAGAGGGAAAGAAGGCTTTGACACATTTTTGTATCACTCTCCAAATTAAACCCTGTGGAACCATTACAATTTTTCAGAGCAGGCAGGTTTTTGAGCAGAGCATTGATTAAAGCTGCTTGCTGCTAAAGCACCATAGTCTCAACTTCCAATTTGCTTTTTATACTGAAGAGCCAGACCATTTGGCACACTCGAACCTACATCTGGAAAAACTTCTATTGAAATGCTTTCCAAACAGCTATGCTGGAAACTACCCCTGCAGCTGCTGTTATAATGCAGAAAGGACAGTTAAAATAGTCCACAAAACCAGCCTATGCTGAGACTACTGGCCTCACTTTTTGAATCCTGAATCAGGCAACTTTTGTGGCTTGGATTCAGCTTTGCAAGTTTTGTCTTTTTGTTAGATGTTGCTATTCAGCATCAGATTAGTAATTACAAAGGAACAGTTTGCACAATTCTCATTGAAAAATCTTTCTCTAAAAATTGGTCAAGTTTAATAAATTTCTTCTAATTAGACCAGTAACAGCACATTACTGTGTACAATAGTAGAATTTTCCTGCAGAAGGAAAAGATCAGCTTCTGAGCAATGTAATGTGAAAAAAAAAAATTATTATAGTGTTCTGTATTCTTTTTAAAAAATGAAGTGAGCCATAATATCTTTTAGACTGCTACAGATGCTTTTGAAATAAAGTAAAAGACCGCACTTTCGTAAAATCCAACAAGCTACTTTCATTTTTGCTAGGAAATGCTTGTAACAAGTAATTGTTACTTTGAATACTGAATTTACCAAAGCAGGGAGGACTAGAAGGCTAATTTCTTGCTTTCTTTTAAAGAAAGAAAATAAACAAAATATAAAAAATTCTATTAATTCCTTAAAGGGAAATGTAACACAGCCCAATTTTTCTTTAATAACTAACTGTACATCTTATTTTGCACCATGGTTCAATTAAGAGTAAATAACATAGCAATAGGTTAAACTGGTGTTATAAAATCTAAACTGGAGATCTGCTGTTTATTCTAGGTGACACCAAATACGGTTTTGCTTACTTGTAGCTGAAAATAGATTAACCTCATTTGAAGCATGGGAATTCACTTTAAGTGTACATTAACACTAGGGAAAAACAAAAAGATAAGTAAAACTTGTGCTAGCATTCCTAAGTGGATAGAATTCTCTGTCAGAACAAAAACATAGTGTTCTGTAATAAATGTATTAGTTTTCCCTTTTCTGGAAACTTAGAAAGGACATGCTCATTATTAAAATCATTCCACTGAGTTGCTAAACTAAAGTAAAACTGTTTCATGTAACCCAGTTGCTGGCAGGCCGTTCAATATATTGATGGCTTACTGATCCCTCTCTTATCGTGGCACAAATACCTTTCAGCTTGGGGGAGCTGGGGGGAGAAGAAAAAGCATGTTTCCTAGCAATTATTTGAATATGGTATGATTTGCAAGGAATGGCTGATAGTTGGGCCCTGATCCCACATCATTAAAGTAAATAGTAAGCGGGACATTAACCATGCAAGAGATGATCAAACCCATAGCAATGTAACCTGATGACTCCCTTTTAGGACTTGTTTTCAGAGGAATAAGACTGAAAAGATTATTTTTGGAAAGCAAGCAGTGACAACCCCTCTTCTTTTGTCCTGAAACAGAGCAAATATTTTGTGATATCATAAATAAAACACTTCCTGCCAGCAAGAGCTGAGGGGAGGAACCTCCCATTATCATTGCCTGTGAACCACCAGCCAAATTCCCAAGAGTGTAGGACGGCTCTGGCAGATGGGCTCTGTCACTTGAGGAGATTATTGCCCCCAGTTATCTGCCAACAATTAGCTAGCACTGTATCAAGGACAACAGAAGGGGACATGTGCAACTTCTTCAGCTTCTACAGTTCACAGACATGAGTGTCAGCGTCAGCTTAGACTGAAATAGGTAATGGTTAAATTTCTATTTAAACCATATATCTGGCTATGAGTTCTGGATCTAAGCAGATGAACAGCCTTCTATGCAGCTCTGGCAGGAACCTGGTGTCTCTCAGTCCTGTATACTGATGTTCTAACTGATGCCTGCTTCTTGCCACAATGCCATGATTCACAGCAGGGGAAAGTAGGGAAGTCAGCAGAGTTCATTATAAAGTCCAGTGTCCCTTATGGAGAAGAGTACCTGCCTCCTACCACAGCAAAGTTTTCAGAAGTGCTGACAGAATTAGTAGTAAGTATGATACAGGTTAATATTAGATGGCAGAGCTGAAAAGCGTAACTTTTTCCATGAGTTATGGAGTGCAGATGCCAGCATCAGATTCTCCAGCAGAATCAGTCAGCAGCAACTACAAATATGGGATTTATCTTCACTGCTTGCTTTGTCACTTCCCTAGTTCTGTGGATGATTTGGATGAGCCAAGTTCCTGTTACTGAGATGAAGAACCCTGGTTCATTACAAAGAGTAAGCCAGAAAAAGATCTGCCAGGGTATAAATTGCCTATCTGAAAAGCATCTTTATAACATTGCCAACTCTTAAGCTAATGGTTGTACCTGCTTAGGTTTCATGTGTGCTGTATTTGTATGCCCTTTTACCCATTCTGTCACTTCCAGGCGTCCCTCTGTCTTGGTTACTTCTGGGCTAAGATCCCTGTATGTAGCCATTCTAATTCCTGGCTCTTCTTTCAGCAGCAGAGTTGCTTTTTGCGAGAGAAACAGTGACCAAAACATTTAAGAACTGGTGGTCAGAGAAGAGAGGAAAAAATATCAACTCTTAGATGAGCTACAATTTTTGTTAGAAGATGAAAATAAATCCTACTTATTACAAACGCCAAATCTTTTCTTTATGTGGCCTAACCTTAAAATGCTCTTAGTTAAGACAGGACATGAGTACCTAAACTGTATGTGCAAGATAACATCAGGTGTTGTCACCTGAATTTCTTTATTTTAACACAGGGGAGCCACTAAAAAAAATAACAACCAACATTTTACTTTCTGGGATGTAACTAAGATAGGTAATAGTTTCCTGTGTTTCTGCCAACTTGCTTTTGCAAACTGCCTCATCCAAAGCCTTCTAAATAGAGTGGAGAGCTTGCCATTGTATTCCATGAGTTTTAGTTGGTACTGTAATTATTATCCTTAAATGTAATCCAAATGTATTTGTCAGTGTTTTTGTCTGTAAAGCCTGTTGATTCACTGTCCTAGTATTTGCAAAATCCAGAATGTGGAAAAATGCAACTAAGGTCTCTTAGTAACAATGAAAGAAGCAAATTGTGGCTAACAAAGAAAATGTATAGTTGTGAAAATTTTCCACTGTGGAAGTGCTCTCCTAGCACATTGAAAATCTGCACAATTCTCAACAATGCATGTTCTTTAATGGGGCAATTGTTGAGCCTCCTCTTGTTCATGGCAATAGCACAGTAAGCCTGAAGTAACCCACTGCCTTCTACTTTCACCAGCACATGAGATTGCAAACGGCACCAATATATGAGCAAACTAGTATTGAGGCACTGCAAATAAAATTCTTAACAATAATAACCTGGTGTCAGTACTAGCTATGCAATTTAACTAATTCGGTGGCAGGAAGAAGACCAAATTATTACCTATGTATCTGTTTCTTTGTCTTTTCTTTCTTTATTGCTATTCATGGTAAGCTGTGTAGAAGATTATAGTATTCTATGGAAAGACTATAGCCAAAAAAAAAAAACCAACCAAAAACTATATAGATACTCACTGCTACTGGTGAACTATGTTAACAAGCAAAGACGGGCATGCTGTTATAATGATCTTTGCATTTTTTGTTTTGAGGCTGTAAGAAACAGACAGGAACAATCCTCAGTCTTAAAGCATTATTTTCCATATTACCTTCAGCTTCCTTGAAAGAATTCTGAAAGTATTTTCTAGCCACCTAAACAAAAGCTAAATGCAGCTTCTTGAGTTCTATAAAAATGTATCCATTAGTAATTATCTAAGATATCACAGAATACATCTTTAATGCTAAGAGTTTTTTTCCAAATACATTTTTCAACAAACTTGTAGTAAAAAAAAAAATCAAATTCCAATAATCTAGTTTCTAGTTTTATTTTGAATTGTTTGAATTTTAATTGAATTGTAAATTCATACTTGAATTGGTAATTCAAATGTTGTTTACAACCAGCTTTACTAGGAATCTGACTGAAACATATTGTAGCTCTTTATAACAGTGAAAAATAAAGCAATTCGCCGTTCTTCGGTAYAAATGGTATAAATTACCTATTTCAATGGAAAAAAAGAAAGTCCACAGGTTAGCTTTTAATAATAAATCTATAAATAAACAGTAAGAGGAACAAGTTAAGAATTACTTATTTAAGAATTTCTGAATATTGAATTATTTCATTAGTTCAAGGTGATAATGCAGAATTCTTCATTTCTACTAGAATGTTTTTGTCATGCTTCTTTAAAATGAGCTCAGAATGAAAACAACACAGAGTTATTGATTTCCTTCTGTTAAGTGAAAGAATCAGAGAAATTTCCCATATAAATTCTTTGGGTTTTCGCTCAACAATTGCCCCATTAAAGAAYATGCTTTGGGATTTTTCCTTTCTGCTGTGCCGTCCCTGTGCCCTCAAAATTGTGGCTATGTTATATTTTCTCTTGTATGTTAAATGCTTTATTTACCTTTCAGCACACTTAGACAAGCTTTTCACTTGCTTCCAGGGAAGGTTTAGGGCAGCAGGTAGGCAATGACTGATTTTGTACACTTTGAAAGAGGTATGTGTAACTTCTGCACTTCATTTGCTGAATTACAAACAAAACTAAATTATTTGTGCATGTACATCTAATATCCTATTTTTCTAACTGAAAATGAAGCTAAGAAACATATAACTTGGTCCTGTTCAAAAGCAAATAATCAAATTGTTACTGCTTTCTGCATTCCTGTTACTGACTAGCATTAAATTGTGTTCTTGACTCATAAGTTACCCAATATATATAGTTTTGTTTAGAGCATTAGCTCACTTTCTAAACCCTTGGCATTTGGGCCAGTCTGTAACTGGTACCTCAGTGGCAGCTATTTTAATCTTTCCTATGATCACTAGTCGCTACCTGGTGAAGTTAAGGAGCTCTTTCTCTCATTTTATTCAGGCACTATGCAAGTGGAAGGAAGTGTTACTCCTGCAACTCCTTATCATTATCTTAATTCTTTGAACAGCAATTCAGCTTTGTGAAGAAGGGGGTAGTTGCTATTCCAATATACTCTGGTTTGTGACATTTGTTTGTACGTAAAAATATATACATCAGAAGTGCCTTTCTAGTTCGTTGTACTCAAGCACATGCTATTTTAGGCTGACATTTTCCAACCAGGCCTGAGGGAGTTAGATGTCTAAATTAAATTGTTTGACTGATTTGGACATTGAACATCTCTGAACCAAAACCCTAGTGATAGACGGTGGGTCTGTGCTAAAATGACATTATTAGCTCTTCAGTAATGCAAAAAATGTACATCTACATCTAATTACTTTCAACAAAATGGCTATATAATTGAATTGTGAATGCAAATATAGGACTTGAAGACTGGGATAATATTTTATTAAGTGAACATGCAAGATATATACGCTGAAAGTGAAGCTGCCRTAGTGTCAAAACCACTGAGCTGTTTTAATTTGGAGGCGATATAAGCACTTCCTATGAAAACACTATATTCTTGTTGATTTAAATATAAATGTATTTTATTGAGTGACAAGCAAGTAATTCATTATAGCTGGTTCTCTCATGAAAAAGAATTTATATTTTTCACGCTTGACTTTTGATGGTAGAGATTAAATGTTGAAAACCAATGGCATTGAACATGATCCAGGTTAAACCTCTGATCATTGCCTCAGATAGTATTATACAATGATATTTCCAGACAGAAGTGTGAACAAGAATTTGGGTTCTATTCCCAAATCCTCGCTTATTTATTATGAGGATTTTTAGCAAAATGACATGAGTATTTTGAATCATCTCTCAAATGAGTTTTAAAAAAACCCAACAGGCTTAATCAGGCATAGTTGCGTTTATGAAAAGTTTTTAGATCATCGTATCAAAGGTGCCATAAAACTGTAATACCATAATTTATATAATAAATGGTAAGGAAAGTACTAATGTGTTTTGCATAGCATAAGGGATGACACGTATAAGCATGAAATATAAATTGGGAAAGCTTACAGCAAATAGAACTGATTCCAAAATAACTGTGAACATGGCCCAAATCTGCTATTGAAATTCAGTACAATTAGCCTTGTACTGAACTGTGACAATTGCAACCTGGGGAAGAACAGCAGAGCTAAAGAAATGTCTCTCTGCTTGGTGCCTGCTGTGTTGTGCAGACTCTGTATTCAAATGCTCTTTAAAGAACACAGTCTGGAAGGGGCTCAACATTGAAAAGCAGAGAGGGAAACAATTCCAAACAAGGCTGCCTGTGTGCAGCTCTGTTTCTGGTATCGCCCCTTGAAGGTTTACACTGAAGTACTCTTTGCCTCACAAGCTACTTCAGATTAATATCATTTATGGAAAGAGCTATAAACAAGAGGCAAATGTCTTGAATGCTTTTCAGCGCTGGGGAGAAGTATTATTATAAAAGTCTGACACCAGCTGACACTGGCCACTCTGGTAAGGCTAGTCTACCTCAGGTTATCGTCATTTTGCAGGCCAGCATAGTAGAAAATAACTACAAGATTGTAATCCATTGACTTCCCCTCTCCAAATCGAGTGTGCATCCAGAAGGTTGTAATGAGAAAAAGACCAAAATTTGTCTGATATAGCTGTTTCTGCAGTCATCTAGACCAGTATGAGCAGTTACCCAATACAGCCTGTAAAACTTGGAACTGGGAAAAAATGTGCTTATTTTCTAAAGGCTTAGGGAAGATGATTATTTGTGGTCTGTATGTCTTTGGTGTATTAGGAAGTCTAATAAAAATAGTCATAGTGATAACATGAGAACCTTGATCAGTAACCTCAGAATGGATATTTATGCCCTTCTTGCGTGCAGACCGGACAGCCACTACAAGCATATAAACATATTAAAACTGCTTTTGAAATGAACTGAAATTTAGGATGGGTGAAGTTGCCAACATATTCTACCTAAATGTGCACTGTCAATTAGCTTCCGGTGCAATTCAATTACAATTTCATAAGCCCTGAATGTTCTGAGAGCTGGTTTACCTGTGTGATCCCCTCTCATCAGCAATGTTAATAAAGTCAGTCAGGACATTCCTTTTAATGTCATCTACAACTGACTGCCTTTTGGAATTGACAATAAAAGTCTTTGCAGAAAGTTCTCACCTCTGAGAATGATTGTTCACAGGACTTCTGTGCTTCAGGACATAGTCCAAAACACTTTAAATTTTTTCACCCTCTTTCTTCAATCAACCTAACAATAGAAGGACGATCTGACTGTAGAAACTTTTCTGGCTGCAATAAGAGCAGTGGCTTTTCTTACCCTTTTAAGGAAGTTCTCTCTGTGGTCTCTAAGATTTGTAAATAGCTCCAGGAAATTAAAGCACTTAAAAATCTCAAGTGGGCAATTTAAATGTACAGTTGTAGTTTGCTGGGAAAACAGCTGACTAGTAATGTGTAGCTAGAATTTATATGGTATTGCAGTCATCAAATATTGCTAACCTTATCAGTTGCACTGGTAAATTTGACTTTGGATTGTATGCCATCTTAAAATGTTTATCACTGTCCCCTCACTGGAGATTCAGTGCAGCTGTAGAGTCCTAGCAGTGATACAGTTCTAACCCAGGGTTTATCTATATTGATATGTTAGCCTGGAGCCCCAACTTTGATCACCATACTGGCTATATAGGGGTTCCTTCCTGCCTCTCCAGGGAGGGTTAGACATGAAGGAGGACTTGTACCCAAGCTCTATACCTAAGGGTTGTGTGGATGCCAATAGCTAGAGCTATACAGAGCTGTCAGCAAGTGCCCTCTTCTGAATATAATGCAGATATAACCAGKGGTAGATCTGCCCAGAGCTGCAAATTTGCTGGAACGGAACAGAATTTGAAGGGGTATGGTGCTACCTGATGAGGGGACAGCCCCAGTTAAAAAAAAACCTACAGGAAAGCTCTAGTCTGCAATAGAAGAATAAGTATGAAAAATGAGGACGAAGATATTGCTGTTCCATTCACCATGAGCTTGGGGCTGAATCAAGCCTATAGTATCCTGATGTAATCAAAGCTCTTTTCTCTGCTGCAATGCTCAGCAAAAATTCAGAATTTGTTGCTTAGAAGACGTTGCCATGGTTTCTTCCTAAGTTCTTGAAGCAAGAAAGCAAAACTCCTAATAATCTAACTGCTAAGTGAAAATAAGGCAGCAAATACACAGAAAAGCACAAGGGAAATAAAATGGTTTGTTGGCTAAAATATTGGTAGGATTAATGTAAACTTAGATACGAGAGTAAGTTTGCTTTTCTGATTAGTGCGTATTTCTACTTCTGTAATTTCACTGGACTTAATACCTAAGCCTTCTGAAGATAACTTATCTCTTCATTGAGGGATGGGAAAGAAGAAAAGTTCAAGGGATCAGAAAACAGTGGGGAACATGGCTAAGTAAGTGTCATGAACAAAATGCTAGAAGTTTGCTTATGTCCATCACATGGGTTGGGAAAGTCAAATACTGCTGGAAAGGGTTTTTATATCCCTTCCATTTATTTTCCTTTTATAACCTTGCCATCCACAAATCTTTCATGGCCTTCCTGTCTCTGGTCACTTGAAATAGCCTTTTAAAATATGCATGAAACTACTTTGCCAGCAGCACTTTTATAAACCAATGAAATACTGAGCATAAATCATTCTGTGGAAATACTATCTTCTCCCCACACATTGCATTTAACTGATCTGCTTGAACTGGATAGCTAGTGCATGTAGGAAGGTTAAAGGATATGGGCCTATCTTTATCTTTGAGTGACCCTGTCTGCAGCAAATATATTAGAAATATTTTAAAATAATTTACTCAGTTCTGCAAAATCCCTATTTTACCTTGTTTCCTCCTTGATACCAATTCCTAGTAAATAAGCATAGTTTCTTCCTTGCACTAACATTCACTGGAGTTTGCTCTCATTGAACTTCCAGAGATGAGAGTCTGTATGACCCCCTGGACATTTCATATTATTGCACTTAGAGCTATAATGTGGAATGCAATATTATGAAGCAAATTGCAGAGTTCTTTGCATTGAGCTGAATTTCAGTTTTACTGAGTAATGTCTTTTTTGCAAAAAGATCCTCCACCATTCTAGCTTTGTATAAATAAAAGCATAGAGAAATACTACTAGCTTTTGAGAAGTGCTGCAATATTCTTCTTGCAATATTTGCATATTGCAGAGTTCTGTGCCACAGACAGAATTTAAGGTGGAAAGATAAAACTGAAAAATCCCAAGAAAATAAAAAAATCAAATAGGACAACATGCTAGTTGTTGAAGAATCCTACACAGGCATTAGTTAAGATGGGAAAAATTGATGGTGCTGCCCCTGAGATCAATGTTTTCCAGTTGCAGCAAAGTTGTCCAGCAATTTACTCAAACTTACGGTTAGTTTGATGTTACACAAAGCAAAGCCTTATCGTTATTTTATGACCTGTCACCAAGTAGCTGTTCATGTTACTTTAAGTCTCTCTATAGCTCCATCTGGTAACTTAAGATACTGCTCATAAAAGCCATGGATTAGACAGAGGGAGGGCACAGAGTAATACATAGCACAGAAAACTGCCAAGAAGCCCTGAGAAAAAACAATATTCCATCAAAAGCACCATGCAAAATGAAATAAGAAATTCAAAAAGTCCAAATATTTGACTTAATGACACAAATACGATTGCCTTCTGTGGGATAAGAAAAAAACAAGTCAGTAGTAAGAATATCTTTTCTGAGGGAATCAAACTTTATAAATGCAATGCTCTGTGCATACTAACATCGTTTATCTCATTGCCTTCAGCTGACTTTGTATCAGACATTTAGCTACTAAATGCATTCGTTAGTCATATGAATCAGCTTCCATTCTGAAGTAAAGGGCCTTAGTCTACCGAGCAGCTTCTTATCAACTTGCTGAATTAACAGAATAGCCAAGTCATTTATGAGACATAAACGAGCTCACCTCCTTTGTAACAGTCACTGAAATGTTTGACAGAGGGGAAAATAGCAAATTCCTTCTTACTTACATACCTGAGTTACTGTTGTTCATGGGAAAGTGTATCTATTACAACAACAACAAAAACCAATCTCAGCAGTATTTTGAAAAACTTAAATCAGCAACATGAATGGCAGTGATAATTTTTAACTTATTACAGACCTTCTGTTGTGGTTTAACCCCAGTAGGCAGCTAAGCACCACACAGCCCTCACCCCCAGTGGGATGGGGGAAGAGGAAAGGAAGAATAAGAGCAAGAAAACTTGGGGGTCAAGATGAAAATTGTTTAATAAATGAAGGAGAAGTGGAAGAAGAGAGAAAGCCATTGCACAGATTATTAATAAATGTGAAACCATAATTAAGCAAGCCAAGTGAGTAAAGCCTTGCTGGTATAAAGGACAAGTGGCTGAAATATCAATATCACACTGCCCTGAGCCTGCCAAGGCAAGTGTCATTTGCTTACCATGGTGGAAGTAACAACTAGGGGGGCAGAGTGAGAAACAAGAGAGGCCTTGATGCTATGCAAACGCTGTTCAGCAATAGCTAAAACATTAGTGTGTTATCAGTATTGTCTTAGTCACAATTCTAAAACACAGCACATTTTGAGCTGCTATGAAGAAAAATAACCCTATCTCAGCCAGGCCCCAGTACACCTTCTAAATCTGCCAGATTCAAAAGTACTTTTAAACTAGTATACAAACTGTGCAAAAATACTATTCTTCCAATATTGAAACTAAACAGTTCAACAGTGCTCAAGAATTTACAACAAAGACTGAAAAATAAAACTATCTCCTTGCAGAAGGGGAAGGAACGTATCTATGTATCTTAACATGGAGCCACAATACTAAATTTAAAAGCGCGCCTTACAACAAATGCTCATTGCTAGTTCTCTGAAAGATGGTGCTTCTGCCCGAATAGCGCTGTCTACCATGGCCTAACTTCCATCCTTACTGAACAAGGAAATTCCCCTTTACATACTACACCTTCTGTGTTTTTTGGACTCTATCAGGTATTGAACAAACTCAAGCACTTTATGACAGCGGCAGAGGTCAGAACACTGAGACTCATCTAAGCACTGATGTGTGTACTTCTATGTACTTAACTTTGCTCCTTTCCCTTTTTGCTCTTATCTTTCAATATTGCTGTTGTGCATTGATCCTTGACTTTGTCTTTCAGCAAGGAAAAGTATCTTTAGTAGTTGTTTCATGTTGTTTCAGTACAGTCCTTCCCCTAAGGAACTGAAGGAAAAAGATTGGATATTTTTCAAACACAAAGGATTTGCCATTCACCCTGTATTGCTTTGAAAATCATGTGTGTGTGGTGAAGAGGTCAGGGAGGGAACACCTGCAAATGGAAGTAGGAGAAAATTATTTGCTTCACTGACAGTTTTCTCTGCATCAGGAATGGCCAAGTCATTGAGAGCTAGGCCCCCTCTTCAGCAAAATAAAACTTACCCTGTCATCAACCCATACAAACTTGACATATGCTGTTAAATGCTGGCATACTGTACCACATAAATCTTCCATGGAAGTGTGCTTCTCATTTCATAATATCACAACATGTTACCAGTTTCCTCTCTTTCTCCACTTATTGAAGGGTATATTAAGACTATTTAGACTGATTTTTTAAAACATAGAGGCCAAACTGTGGTGCATTTATCCACTTGTTTTCCAAATCTGGACTGAGCTATTTCTCATCACACTGGCTATCTCAAGCTAGAACAAGGAAATTATTTCAAATTAAAAAAAAAAAAAAAAAATCATAGATGTTTGGATATAATGGATATAGGATGAACAACAAAATCCAAAACAAAACAGGTTTCATCTAAGCTATATGCATTATCTGCACTTCTGTTAGCATAAGCAATGCATTAGCTTTATCTATAAAGAAGTCTCCACCAGCCAAAGGCAGTCACTTTAAATTGCTAGCGGTAGCACACTTCTGGAGAGAGAGGCAGGAGATCACCTAGAATTGCTTTCACTCAAACTAAACTGTCCACCCAGGAAAAGATGAAGCAAACTGTCTACATGAAATAGGTAGCACTGTCTCTCTGAGCTGATACTAAACTAGGTATCACCAATATACTACCCGAGTTGCTATCTTTAGCACGTGGCATAGAGACAATTACTACCTTAGTCACTGTAACACCCCAACGGACAGATCTTTCACAAGAACAATGGCACTAGTAGTTACTCAGGCCAAAATTATGACATGGGGGAAAACATTACTTTCGCTCTATCTGATTTCCAATCTCAGTTATGGCTACATTCAGTATGAGGCTATGTTATTATTCTTCATTTTCTAGCTCTTCCATCCTTGCTGTATTTTACTGTATATTGTTAAAGATGTACATGTTAAAACATCTGTCATGTTTTATTCCAGAGTAAAATCTGGGAAGGTCAGGAGTGACATTAGTCATCTCTAAGGACACGATACACATAGAGAATGCCAATTTTTCAAAAATATAAAACACACAAAACAGTTCTGGTATAAATTTCTCCTTTGGTCTTAGATGTACAATGTTGTTCAAAATCTAAATAAAATTAAATGTAAAATATTAACTTCTTTTTTTTCTTTTTTCTTTTTTTCTGATAGCAATGTGCTAAGGATGTCTACCCACAGACCCACACAATCATGGGACTGGAAGAAAATGTCTTGCCAGKGGTACCATTTGATGTTTCAACCAAGGAAAGGACCTCACCCAGGCTGAAAGACCAGAGAGGGAAAGCCTGAAAGGCTTTTTTAAATGCCACATCTACTCAGTGCAAAGCTGTTTTGCCCCATCTATAACAAGGATTGATTAATGCTATAGCAATGACCACATAAGCGATAATAGCAGCAAGAGCACTATCCCCACAAGGGAACTCAGGAGGCCAACTGGCCCACGCCCCCTGCTCAGAGCAGAAATAACTTCAATGTTAGATCAGGTTTCTCACTACCCTAATTCCCCTTATTTATAAATTCTCTCTAAAATATAAGCAGAGGTGTGGAAATTGCCTATTTTAATGAACTACTACTCTGCAAAGTCCTGTGTCTATAGCTTAGAAATAGAATTCCTGTCAGATGGCTATTTAGCAGCCTGATCAAAGTGTTCAGGAGCTATAAGAGAACAGTAAGAGAACTGATAAATCTAGAGGAAGCCCATGTTTCTTTAACTACATACTTCTGCTTTTCCTGATTTTTGCTTTCTTTTCCTAGATTATGTTAGCCTGCAGAACTTGGTCAGCTGTACTTTACATAGGCAAAGAAAAAAAAAAAAGTCATTTTCTATTCTTGTTTCCATGAAGTAATTGGAACCTGCCAAAAAAGTAAATGATTAAATGACTAGTCCCTTTGTTTGTTGGGTAGAATGTTAAAGTCATATAGCAGTAACAGTACCTAAAAAAAAAAAAAGTAATGACATCATCTTGGAAGTTTTGTATCCCAAAAGAACACTAGAGGGGGAAACATGAAATGAACAGATCTTCAACAGTGCTGAAGTAATGAATGAAGCTGTAACAGTTTCAAGGTTCACTGGTATCTGATCAGTCTATGGAACTATAAGAAAGTGACCAATATGAAAATAGATTCCGAGATGCACACGTCTTTTATTGCACTTTCTATGGAGAGATTAACAGAGGCATTTTTATCTGTTGTGCCAAATTTTGGGTGGAAATAGTCCCTGCTGTGGTGCATATGTGCCACCTGAAGCTGTCTCTCCTTTGTCTACCAATACCAAATTCCTCAAGTTAGAATTCAGTCTGAATTTTGTCTCTATTTACAACTCAATTCTTTGAAACATTTACAATGGTGATTAGTCTTTAATGTAGGGCATAGTCCTGCTCACGTACAAGAAGATTATTGAATACTTGTGTGTTTAAGGTACTGAGTACAGAAAAGGTTATTTGATTTATGCAAGAACTAAAAGTCTTTCAGAGATTTTTACCACACATTTGATAATGATAATAGAAACATACACAGAACCAGTATATGCTCTAAAATATTTATATTCATAAATGTATTGGTAAACTCAAATACTTTTTTAGTTTCTTTTTTTTTCCTTCAACGAAATAAAAGGAAAACTTGCTTTTGACTTTAAATTACAGATTGTAGCCCTGATTAAATGAGAAACATTATATTCTTGCAGGAAAATAACAAATAGATGGGTCAAAGCATATTTTAAATTAGYTTTCTTTCCTATTGTTCTAAGAGATCCTCAGCAATTCACTTAGGGGACAGTGGCTTACTGATCCACCAATTCAAGGCAGAGTAAAATGCCACAGAACCAAAAGTCCATCTATGAAAATTCCTTTTCAGCTGCACAACAGGACTGCAGCATTGGTACACTGACAGGGATGTATTCTCCAGCAGCCAAATTTTGTAAGTATTTTATATCTGGTTGTCTGGCTGGCTTGTATTTTAGGAAAGAAACAAATATTAATTTAAGGATTATAATAAAGTTGCATCTGTGCTTCTTTGGTAATCTGCGTTGGTAGGGCTATCTCTAATTTGTAGCTCTATCTATCTATGGATTACCATTATAAAGGTGCAATCATTCACTAGAGGATAGCTGTTCTAAGCCTATCAATGTGTATTTAAGAAACTTGAACTCATTGAGCATGACTTAAATGCTAAAAGCACTAGGTCACTAAAAGCRTTTAATAGACCTAATTACTTCACTGTCCCAGAATTATGGGGTATTAATCCCTGGAGGAGAGTAAAAGGCACATGGCTCTTTTTCCTATGCCATTGCTAAAAACTGAAAAATAGTTTCATTGCGAGGGTCTAGTTATAGTCAGTTGACRTTACTCTGGGTCTCCATCTCTGATTTTGAATGGAGGCTAAATTAGCTCCTTTTGTCAGACAGAACATGTTAACCTGTTACAGACATATGGTCTGGAATAGTTCCCTAGGAGCAGAGCTGGTGCCAGACACAATGCCATATTGTCCAAAACACTCCTTACACCAAGGAAAATGGGAGCTGGTAGCTAATATTATGCCATGATTTTATAATCTGGAAAGGTTTTTATCAATGTTGTATTGCATATGTGACAAAACCAGGAAGGAGGTAAGGACTTGAAAAAAGTACATATACTAAGCAGTCACTACTGCAAGACTGTTAATTCACCACTACCTAAGAGCCTCCTCAAGCCCAATTATGTCTTGACTTTTGTTACCTGTTTTAGCTCACATTTTGACTGTTAGACTTCTCAGTAACAAAGTGCTCAGGAATTCACATGAAAAGTTTCTGAGAGGATACACAGTGCATAACAAGAAAACAAATATCTTTGACTCTTCTGGTTTGTTCTCGAGAACTAAAAATTCTGCATTTAACAGGAAGCAGTCTATTGAGTGTCTCCCCAACACRTGGAACATCCAGGCATACATTAAAGGTCTTCCTAGTGTATTCAATAAAAAGAAAGGTCAGACCCCAGCTGTGACCACAGGGATGGTTTACGTGAAAAGGAGAAACGCTGCAAGCTCTCTAAAAGCAAATCTCCCACTGGTCTCAGGAACAGAAGACTTCTATATCTGACTTCACTATAACAGGTTCCACAATATGCTTGCATAAATCAAAGAGCTCTGTATACACCACGCTTCCCCCCTTCACTATTTATATTCACTTGGAATGAAAAATAGCTCACCACCTGCCTCATTTCTATCACAATGTAACAGGCCACAGAGTTAACACCCTTCTGATATGAATGGCAGAATAAAATTACAAAAACGGTCACTTTACACAACCAAGATATTTGGCACCTCACTTGGAACTTTTCCACAAGAAATACAAACATCTYATAAATATATGGAAATATGTTATTTCAAGTATGTGCATTATGTGTAACTAAAAAACAAATGCAGCACACTTCCATTTCAAGCTTACATGTACTAAAATTATGGAACTGTGTGGATAAGAGTATAAGGATTTAATATTTTATCAAAGTTTTAAAGTAAATTTATAGGAACAATGGAGCTTTACTGACCATATGGAGTCTCTCTCCAAAATATGATTTTGCTCTGACTCACGGAAGAGCATGGGACTTCTTCCTCAGAAAAATAAATGGCTAAGAGAGGAGAAAGAAAACGACATTAGGCAGCAATAGTCATATCAGATTAAGGAACTGGAGTAAGCTTGGTTTCTGGAAGTAGGAACAGCTTCAGAATAAGCTTAAAACCACTGTTTTCAGGTGAATGACTAACAACTTTTGCTCTGATTAGATCCAATGAATCATTAGAAATAGTCAGGAATCTTTTGACAATTATTGCAAACTCAGCAAATCTGTGGGTTGAACTCAAGGGAAGTGCAGTGAAGATGAAAAGAAAGCAGATCTTGGCCAGGCAGAAAGACAGAGAAATAACCACTATACAGCCTCAATGACAGCAGAGGGCGGTAGTTGAGGTCATATAAAAATAGACCAAAGAACATTTCATGCCATTTGCTGCCTGAAACTAAAAAACATCCATGTGCTGCCTAAATTCGCTATTTAAGTTTTACTACTTTTCTGGTTTAAAGTGAAGCGAAACTGTAGATAATATTCTAAGTGGCTTTAATTGAACCAAATCAGTCAAGTTTAAGGAATTTCATAAAGTGAATTCCAAAAGATAAACAAAATTTTATTCATTAATGCATTTGTGACATACAGCAATGTTGATAAGTTGAAAAATAATACTTGGTCAATTGAAATTAATTTGAAAGCCTTGATTATCTTCTCAAGAAGAAGTAACACAAAATATCTCCATATCAGCTACATGCACCTTTAGCAGTTATTAAAAAAGGTCTAACAACTGAATAAGCCATGGAGAGCTGGCTGATTCGTTACCTTTGTGGTGATCCCATATTGAGATTTCCTGATGGGGCAGAGGCAGAAATGTTGATTCTGCGTATTGTTATATTTGCTTAGTGCATTAACAGAGGAATTTGGTTTCTGGGGCAGTCAGTGAGGCATTGTTCTTTTTCCAATTGAGATTAGTTACATCAGTGGGAATTTAGAATGAGCAGAGACTGCATGATCAGGGCCAAAATCCACTGCTCGCTTATTCTGTGTTAGGCTTGTTCCATTCAAATTGCAGTTTGTCCAAATTACTAGTACTTTCCATTACTTCTTAGGAAATCTATTCCACAACATAATCAATGTGATTACCAGGAAATTTCCCTCAAAAAATTAGTTCAGCCCAAATTAGCAATAGACTGTTTTAAAAGCTTCTATTTTGAGCAATGCTGATTTGAACCATATGAGGCAGTCCAAGTAACTTTCTTTCAAGTTAGCTTTTTCATTAGCATTATTGTGCCATTGAAAAAGGAGTCAGTTAAAGTTTAACAAATACAATAACAAACTGAAAAGAAAAAGACTTAAGCCAAAGGTGGATGATGTCTAAACATTAAATTCTGGTATGTTGGCACTTGGCATGCAGGAGCTCCATCTGCCTTCCAGTTTCTGGTACTGCTGCAGAAGCCAGAGTTTTAAGTAAAAGGTTTATGGAATCAAAGTTAGCAGTACTGTGATGAGTCACCGTAACTTTATTCCACTCAAATAAGACAGCTTTGTCACTACACCAAAATTACTAACTGGAAGTTAGGAAAGACCTCCTAAGAAAAGCCAGGACTTTCTGGAGAATGGATTCTTTCTCCATCAGTAAAACCAGAACATTTTAGTGAGTTTATTTCTTCCTGATATGAGAGACAAATCAATGAATGTATGTGTAATGCAAAAAACCCTCCTATGGAAAGAATAGATCCTAAACTCTCAAAATTTATACCACTTGAGATCTTGTATCATTGAGTATATGAAAGCTGTATGTACTGAAAAAGCATTATGTAGGACATTGTAAAGTGAAAACAAGGGTAAGTAGAATTAATAGATTTGAAATTCTAGAAGAAAGAATGCAAACTGAAAAAATTCTTAGTGACAATCATAGCATAGGATGTATTGTCTCTCCAGTAAAGTAGGAAAGTATGCTTCTTAAAGTCTCAGTTTGCAGAATCTGGTGATGACACAAGCCCCTCAGTCCTTGTTAGAAGAAAAATCTTAAGTCARTAGTCCTCATAGATGAGTGAAAAAGCCACCTTCAGTGTCTGCAAGAGCAGAAAAATGAAATTGTGTACTCAACTGCATGAGAACTTTCAAAATTCTAGGCAATGTACATTTTCTAGGGATAAGCAGAAGACAAAAGGACAGCACAAACCATTGAGCCCCCATACTGGAATCCTGCCATGTAAGGGAGAGCTCTGCCATTTTCCTAGACCATTTCAAACATCCCAAGCATGTGTTAAGCAGCTTCTTCTCCTGTCTGACCATGGAAAAGAGGTTCACTGGCTGTGACATCTGGCAGATGTACCAGACAGTCCACTGGGTTACTACTGCTTTCCACACTTGTGCATGTCATACACTAACACTCTAGTACACGCCAACCCTTCAGCAAGCAGAACCTAAAGAAAGCCGAAACTGCACCTGTTAATCACTGGACTGATCTGTTGATTCCTTGTGCCTAGAAGATTCCTCCAACGCATGGGACCTCTCTGTACCAGGTATAACTGCATGAGCTTAGTGTTTAGCGACGGATTTTTGCTTCACTATAATTCTCAGAATACAGCGATGTCCAAGAAAGCCCATCTTGTACTGCTAGTTAACACACTGAAGAGCGAAGGTTAAAATATTTGCTAATTATCCAACCTTAAAGGAGAAACACTTCTTTCCTGTCACACTAAAGTTTCCTGCTGCTAAAAACTGACCTTTAATTGCTCAGTGAGTATTTTGATCATAATCCAAACTTACAAAGTCTAATTTAATGCACATGATTCAGTATAAGTGGTATCCACAGTACTGGGTGGAAAAGACTCACCCGGGATTATTAGGGAGGCTGAACCTGAGAGTGTTCAGAACTCAAATTCAAAAGCTCAGTAAGACATTTTGGATCTCCTAGTTCTGTGAAATTGAGAGCTAGGAATCTTGTCACAAAAACCTCAACAAAAATAATTTTTTCATGTTTCATTTGGCAAAACAAAAGAAAATGGTTGCATAAAGCTTTACTATACAAAGATATTTCCAATTGCATCTTCCCAAAGTTGTTAGTCTCAAATAGTTACCTTGTGTAATAAATCTGATAACGTATCATCATCTCTTTTTATTCACACTACATTCATCTGGCTTGTATAGGTTTGGCACAAACAAGGGATCAGCGGTGGAGCTGTGCCCATTTGCTCCAGTTACCGGATTTGTTCCAGTAAACCAACTGATGAAGGTGGGTTTTCAAGACACTGGCAACTGCAAACTACTTAAATAGATCTACTTCTTCAGAGTTGCACTTCAAAACAAGTTTTATTAGTTTCTTTATGTAGGCACAGATAAGATCAGTCATCCTTCTGAGCAAGATGTAAATTTCAAGCCCCTCCGTTCCTTGCTCTCACAAGCACAAAATTAAGAATTAAACTAGGGTAAAGAAACAGTAAAAATCTACTTAGCAAAGGGTATCCCACTAGTCTTGTTAGATGGGAATGACTTGGCAACCATGAGGCAAGCACTCTCCTTAATGGAAGATCRGATTCCAATGCCCCCTGCTCTGCTCATCATTTTTAGCCTTGTGACTACACAGGCAAGACTGTACACCTGTGCTGTGCAGGATCAGAGCTTCAGAGATCAGCTTTCAGATCTGAGAGAGCAGCGCTTTTTAGAAGTACTGCACAGAATTTGATGACACAAGCCTGGGAGATCGTGATGGCATCGGTCAAGAAAAAAAATCAGACTGAGAATGAATGAGTGTGACGATTGCAGGCTACGCAAGACAATAAAGAGAGAAGCCTGAGTGATTGCTTTAGGAGGAAAGACACAAGATAAAGTGATGTGTGAACACTCAAATGACATTAGAAATTCTTGTGGATATCATAAAGCTACGAGGTAACTTGCACTTACCTCTATATAGCTAGTATGAACCTGATACAGCTCTGGAACAAGCAAGAAAAATGTAATATAATTGAGGTGGGTAAGGATGTTTGTTTGTCTTGGCAAAGAACAGCTCATCTCATTCTACAGACTCTTCTGCCAATTGAAGAACAGTCTGGAGGGAATCATACACATTACTCTATTATCAGTAGGGAGAAGACATTTTAAATATTGCTAGTAGGAACCCTCTCACTCAGAAAACAAAAGAGAGATTTAAAAAATACTCTTTCAAATCCTCAGTTTTAAAACTCCCTGCTGAAATACTGACAGCCCCAGTACTTTATATATATTGTTAACATCTTTAATAGTTTCAGTGATCCTAAACTGCTCCTGCAGTTTTACGTTGAATCCATGTGTATGGTAGTATGTTTTATAATCACTGAAGGCACACCCCAAGAGCTGAATTTGTTTCCGTGACAGAGCAGAACCGAAGACATTTTAGCATTGCTCTGATCTCTGTAGTCCCTTTGTTGGTGTGAGCAGAAAAGAAGAAACAGACAAAAGTTTGCTCTCAAAAATACAGGAGTGCAGTAATCTTATCGCCTCCCTGTTGCTGTCCCCAAAAAATCCCCAACCAAAAAACCAAAAACATTACAACATGTGTAAAGAAACACATTAAGTATCCTAGCTCTGTTAAGAGCAGGTCTCCCAAGAAAAAAGCTTCATCTTTCCTGTCTGTACTTTAGTGGAAGAAGGCAGGAACACAGTTTCTGTCCTGATCAATGACTTAATATCCTGGAGAATGTTTGGTTTGACACATCATTGAATTCCCTCTGAGGAATGTGTTGCTAACTGTGCTCATATTCAGCTTCTACTTTGGTCTGAAGTATGCTTAACTTCTAATTTCTCAGATATTTATAATGTGGGACCAAAGCGACATTAAGAAGTGTGATGTAATTGCTGTTTTTAAAACCATGGTGGTATACAAGCAGGCCACTTCCCGGAATTTAACACTCAGCTGAGAAAAACAGACAAGTACTATCAACCACAGTAAGAAATAATGTGTGCAGTATGATATGATAAATATGGAGGATGTTGAATTTTGAAGGGAAAATTATTTCATTTCAAATTATTTCAACAAAATCTAATCTATTTATCTGAAAAAACAACTCCAAAAAGACTGCAAGTGGCAAGTAAGACTGAGCAAGTATACTTGTCAAAATCAATTATTGCCTTTCAAGTGTAGGAAAATGACAAATGAGCAATTAAGGATTGCTATTCTTTATTTAGAACTGACAAAGAGAGAAATGAGTCTGCAAGAAAAAATCCTAAGCTTTTTCTGCATGTTGCTTTGTTTCAAGTGAAGGTTCTGTGAATATATAGGAAAGAAGAAATGCCTTCTGCAAGGTATTCACCTTCTACATTCAGCTGCTTGGTTTCCCTGCAGACCCGCTATGTGAATCCTGTTACGACAAGTTTATGTTAATTAGTCTGTGGGATCTAGAAAGAGGATTTCTGCAGCTGGGATTCCTTTTTTAGGCAGCTGGTAGGGCTAATCTTCAGCAAAGAAGAACTTTTAATACCCAATAATGTTAAATATTCTGAGCACAAGGGAATTTGCTGTCATTAGATTACTGACATAACACAAACAAGACCTTCCCTGGGATAGGATTTATGTATTGGGTCATCTCAGTATGTGTGAATACACATAAACTCAAAATCAGGTGAACAGCATGTAGGTAAATTGAGCTTCCATAATTCCCTTACCTGTTTCAACAGGCCAACTATCATGGGTAAAAATGGTCGTGATGGGCAGGTTGGGGGTGTAGGCAGGACTGCCTAAGGGTCTCCAGTCTGCTGTTAACAAAGAAACAAAAGATAGTGTTAGTTGCCCCAAAATTTGGCTGGGAAGATGGTCTCCGGCCACCACAACTTTTACCTGCAAATGACATTCTCCTTCAAAAGCTGTTAAGCAGGGATAACTGTTGTTAACACCAGGAATTGTGTAAACACCTGTGAAGGCAAGTTGAACCTACATAATGCCCCAAGAAGATCCACTGGGAGGGAAGTCTGCTCCCTGTCCCCACCACCAGYCAGACCTTCACCCCCCTCCCCAGGCCGCAGCAGGAGGCAGACGAGGCGCTGAGGTGGGGCGCCCTCCCATTGGCTGACAGGGGAGGGGACATAAGGTTGGGAGAGAGGGGAACTTGTGATTGGATGGTGGGCGGTGGATTGCCTTGTGATTGGGTGAGAGGCGGGTGGGGGTGGTGAGGGGGCGGTGTTGTGGCGGGACGCGAGGCAGGGTGGTGCTGCGGCCGGGTGGCGTCTCGCGAGAGTCGTGTGGCGGCAGTGGTCTCGCGCGGCTGCGGCCCGCTCCGCCCCCGGGTGCTTGGGCCGCCGGCGGCGGCGCAGAGCAGAGCCGATCGCTGCTTCGGCGGCACCGGTGCCGGTGAGTGACTCTCCCCCCCGGCGGGCGGGCGGGGAGCGGGACAGGGCGGATCGGGTTCTGGGGGTGTGTGTGGGTGCTTCCGCTGCTCTGCCCCCTGCTGTCTGCCCACTGGACCGCGCGGGCACGGCGCCTTCTCCGTGAGGGGGTGTGAGCCTTCGCCGGCCCCCGGGCCGAGGCCCTTTCCTCCTTGCTCCACTCCGGCCCCCCTTCAGCCGTGGGGGAGGCCTCCCGCCGCCTCCTCAGCCCTTACAGGCCTCCGCCTGTGGCGGCCGCCCTACGCACACCCGCACAGCCGGGACAGGCCAGTTCCCTCGCACCCACCCGTGACAGACCGGCCTCCCCCAGTTCCCGGGGCCCAAGGAGCAGCGAGCAGGGCGGCTCCGTGCAGCCCCACCTCATAGCCTCGTTCTCTTCTGCCCTGCGGCTCCTCCAAGTTTTCATCCGCCCGTGTGCGCTCCTTCCCCTCAAGCAGTCTCACTGGGCTGGAGGCGGCCCGCAGGTGTGGGGGTCTCCCGGGCCTCCCGGTGTCACCCCTTCGCACACCTTCGCCGAGGCTTCGCTCCTTGTCGTGTGCTCAGTGCGGGCCTCTTTCTGTCTTCTCCGTCCTCTGGGAAAYGGCCGTTTTCTTCCCTGAACGACCTGGCTCCTCACAGGGCCATCATCACTGGGTATTATCTGTCCTCATCCTCCCTTTTTGCCTTCCTTAAAGACCGTGATTATGTCTGTTCTACTACGTGTTTGGTAGTGCTGTGTCTCATCTCTGGAAAAAGATTATTGGGAGAGGAAAAGTTTGGCTGGTGGTGGAAGGGAGTAGGAGGTCTTTCCTTTGAAGTAAGAGCCAAAATAGAGTAGGTTATGACTGGACTTTGCATTTGTGGGCCTGCATGTCTGTGTATTCACGTGTGCCTCGGCTAAATGTGGTCCAGTTAGTATATGGAGTCACAACTGAAGAGAAGTCCACAAGTGCAGAACACCTACAAAGCATCTCTGGACAAATTGGAAGGCTATTGGATATTCATTATGTGTTTTGTGACTTCACAGCTTTTCATTTAAAAAAAAGATTTCAGGGAAAGATGAACTTTCCGTTACTATTTCTTGTATTGTAGCAGTCAGTGCTCAAATACTCTCAGACTATGCACATGATTTCTGATGCTTTTCCTTGAATTATTTTAATGCTGATCACAGATATGGAGTTTGGAATTGTAGTGGCTTAATTTCCTTTATCTGTTGAACTAAGGGAGCTTTAATGTTGCTAGTGCCACGGGCCAGCAGTGTGTGTACTCTGTCTCCTTAAGATAGCTAATGAAGGCAACTGTTATAGCAATGGTTCTTCTCATATGAATACTGTTTAACCAAAGTTGGACTGATACTTTCTAATCTTATATAGGATTCTCAGCAGGGTAATAATTTGCTTTTAGAACTGATCTTAGCATGGCTTGAATTGGGGATAACTCCAGACTAGAAAAGGTGTGCAGGATATTACACCTAAGTTGTGATTAGTAGTGCTTATGGGACTCTAAGAAAATAAAAGCTGTATTCTTCCAGAAGGACAYAGGTCGCTGGTAAAAGCTGCTTATCTGCAAATCAAGGAAATTACTGAAACTGATAAAGTAGTTTGATTTACATGTATGGTCCAGTTGTCAGTCTTCAGTCGGGTAAGGAGTTTTGTTTATGACATCTACTGTATAATCAGATAGGATTCTTGATCGTAACTCAGTACCTTCATTTTCAGTATCTGTTGTGATTAGAAATCTCTCCTTCAGTAAAGGAATGAACTAAAATAGAAAATGTTACTGGTGGAAAGCAGTTACGATTCCTTGCCTTTTGTTATTGGAAATTAATTTATACACGTGAGTCTGTGGCAAACTGGTAACTTTAAATTAATAAATAGTCTGGATTTAYTATGTTCTCCTGACTTCTGAGACAATTGAAAAGATGTAGCATTGCTGTTGCTATCTAAATCTAGACAACGTAATAATGACTACAATTTTGGTTATACCTGAAAAACAAGCTAAATAAAGTCTGGTTCCAGATATAAGTTAATTTTTAATTTGTCTTCATGCTTTTTTTTTCTGGATTTGAAATTGTCAGTTAAAGCTTGACATTTAGTTTTTTCTGGTTTTATTTTTAGGAAACAGAGCTGAAAATCTGCTCTCACATTTAGCTCCTTTTATAAATTTTCTTGCTGTACGTTTCAGATTTCTCATATATTAGTTTATTATTTTAAAATGCCCTAACTGGCTGTCCATTGCCAATATCTCTTCCAACTGATAAAATAAATTCCTCTGATACTTTTATATGGGAAAGCTTAACAAACTTTCATTGTCTTTTGTCATTCTGGATTAAAAACTACATGAAAGCATTTTAGTCATCTGAAGATAAGAAGTCCTCTAATAAATTGTGCATTTTTGTTATGATCTGTGGATTCTTCTTTTAGCACACTTCACAGAATAGATGTAGGACATTAATAATGGTTAGTAGAGAGAAGTTTCTTTTTTTTTTTTTTTTTTCTTGTGGTGGCGACTTTGACAAAATTATCTGAAAGGGCCATGGACAATGGATGAAAAATAGCATTATGTCTACCTTAAGATCTTGTTATTGCCAGTCCGAAAACATGCTAAAACTTCATCCAGAAAATAGTCAAAGATTTGCTTCTAACGTATCTTATGGTGTGGATGTTCTGGGTACTTTATTTATGTATTAACTGGAACAAGTGTGTTTAGATAAATTATCAGATAATATGTAATAACTAACTCTTTCCGCAAAAGAATGCATGGCATACACCTTGATAATGTGGTTTTTTTTCTCTTTTTGTCTCCTAGAAATGGGTTTGTTTTCAGAAGATGCAATGCACTAGATGTGGTGCTTGGAACAGGATTAGTCATGGCATCAGAACTATGTAAAACAATCTCTGAGGCAAAGCTGGAAAGGCACAAGAACTTGTTCTTAAATTACCGAAATCTCCATCACTTTCCTTTGGAGTTACTGAAAGATGAGGGGCTGCAGTACTTGGAGAGACTTTATATGAAAAGAAATTCCCTGACCACATTGGTACGACAACCTCTTTATTGTAATGTTTACTGTCTGTATATGTAGGAATTCTGATTTTTGGAACAGAAAAAACAAGATAATTTAAAAAAAAAAAAATCTTATAGCAAATCTGATCCTGAATGATGTCATCCATTGTGAAATATGAGTACTTGGTTGTATTATGTTTGAACTTGCATAGGTAATGTAGAGTATAATAAATGAAAGTYTATGACATTTTATGGTTACCCTTTTGAAGTTCTGTGAAGATCTGCTGGGTGTTTTCTTGTGAGGTTTGTTGTTTGGGGTTTTTTTAACTGCTATAAATTTTGCTCACGTCAGTGGTCAGGCCTTTCTACTGTTAGATGATACTATGCAAGTCTAGTCTACTAGTCTTCATTAGGCTAAACAACTTTTACCTTTGTCTGTGCCTTATTTTAAAGGCATAGTCAATATCAGGGTCTAATTCAAAGCTTGCTGTTGAAGTGTCAGTGAAAACCTTCGTCTATGGGCTGCTGTTGATAGGAGAACAAACAGTTAATTTCAGGGTTGTGGGATTTTCTGTTGTGGGTTTTTTTTGTTTTGTTGTTTTTCCCTGAACTGAACAAATTCTCACCCTGAATGAATGTTGTGACCGCAGAATTCAGTGTGGCATAGTTAAATAACTGTGTGAGATATTCTGAGCTGGTAAGACTCTCTGTAGAGTGTCAAAACTTGCCACTGTTAATAGGCTCAAGTCTCCAAGTAATTCAGTTGKTTTTTTTTTTTCTTGGGGTCTTCCATGGTACGAAAGGTAAAATAATAGCCAGGGCAGAGGAGCTGGAGGGCCTGACTACTTAAAATTCACCAAAATTATATGTTTTTCAGTGCTTCCTAGAAAAAGTCCAGTACTCCAGTTTAAGGAATAGTGTTTAAAGCTTTGGCAATGATACATTAGAAATCCTCAATAAAGGTTTAACTTCATGGGCCAAAAGCTGAAAGGATTCTGAAGACTTTATGCCTTTTCTTCATCTTGAATGAGTCACTTAATTCTCTACAGTACTTGCAAACTTATTTTGGCACTTTTTGGTTTTGGGCAAGTCCCTTCCTTAATAATTTAATGGGAGGATAGGATTCATGGTTGCAAATTAAAGCTGTTTTAAAAATTAACTAAAGACTGTAAACGGTTCTGCTTTGACACACTGTGAAATTCAGTGATTATTTAGTGGTGTAAGGTTCATGAAGTTTGCACTGCTCAAAAGATGAAACAATAATAAGAGTTTTGCATATCCCTTTTCTGCATATATGTGTTAGAGCCTGGTTTTGTTTTTCTCAAAGCAATTATAAAATAGAAACCAAAACAAAGTCTTGCAAGTAACGGTTTAGTTCCATTTTTCTCTCAATATCTGTTAATACTACCAGCCAATAGATGTGTAAGATGGCATAAGAGTAATTACCCATGGTTACTGTCAACAGAAGATGTATCAAATGAGGGAGGCACCTCTCACCCAATACTGTTCGGTATTTGTAATTGAGGCCTGGGATAAAGGAACTGGAACAATACTTAAAATGTAGATCATACCTAGGCAAAATGACTTGCAAACAGCGTGAAGTAGAGCATTAGGATTCAAAATGATCAGGATAACTTGCTCATAATATGACTTGGTGGAATCTCATTCAAGTGCATAGCACTATAGCGAGAAACAGGCAAACAAAATTGGGTCTCATTCACGGAGCATCTGTTCAGCAGAATAGATGTTGGAAGTTGTAGTGGACCAAAATAGATCAAGTCAGCAGCGTGTTACAAAAAAAGGCAGATGTCTTTTTGGAACATAGAAAGTTTCACACTCTCCATTAAAAGCAGAAGGAAATAATTATTGGATACTGTTGAAGCATAAGCTGGAGCAAAGATTGAGTCTGGAATTTCATACAACAACCTAGGTAAATTGGAAAGAACTTAGAAAGCAGCAACAAGGGATTTTTAGAGAACATGCCCTATGAGAGAAGGTTGAGAGATTTAGGTTAATTCCTCTTGCAGAAAGAAAAGACAGAGAGGAAGAAAATAGAAGAGGAGGAATGGGGGAGAGCAGAAATCGTCAGTATTTTTACAAAGCAGTATTTTCATAATAAATTTTTTTTATGTCCACTGCTGGTAGAACATGTAATACTCTAAATTTCAGTAAAGAAGTAGTAAGTTAGTTACATTGTGGTGGGGGGAGGAATCTCATCTGAGAATAGTTGAAAACAAATAGGTTATTGAAGGAAGATGTCTCTTTCAGCCTTGTGCGCCTTTGATTCTATGCAAGATGATGAGCATTAGCTCATCAATAAATACTTTAAATTGCATATAGATTATTAGCAATCATCAAAACTAAATCTGCACCATATTTCTTCAAAGTAAGGTGGTACTTTCGTCCCACCGGTTCATTCCTTCAGAGTTCTGAAAAATGTTGACTAGATCAGCTTTTGTTCTTCTTTCCGCTTCTAAAATGACTCTAGTCCTTGACAGATGGCTCCTATGAAAACGTCTGGAATAGTTACGCTGACAGAATTTACACATGCCTTGCCTAAGAATAATCTCATTTTTGTCTTCATTGGCAAGATGGAAATGATAGAGGGCTATGGCATAATGAATGGATCAAGAAGCTATATAGCACATCTGTATCCCAGCATCAGGTCTTCCAACTTCTCCATTTAATGTTTGACTGATAACATTAGCCTTCCAGTAATCCGATTTCCCCATCTATTAAAAGGAAATATGAGTTTGCCTTGATGGCATTGTCAGAAGCATGATCTAGCCATATCAAAGAACAATTGGTCTTAATTTACTAACTCAGAACACGTAATGCTGTCTTGTTCAGACAGATCAGCAGATTCACTTTTTGAAAAATGTCCAGTGCGTGTGAGGGCGAGGCAAGCTTCACTGAACTGTGGCAGAATTGATGATTCATTTATCATCGTTGKTTGTTGTCATGTCACCAGTAGAGACCAGAGTTAGTTTTACCTCTCAATTGATGGATCATGTTTTAATCTTAATTTCATTGTAGGATGTTGTATTGAGCAACTTTGACTCAGACCCATTGTTATTGTGGTACTCAAAGATAAGCAGAATTTCTATTATAGACTTGCTAAACTGTAAAATTGTCTTTCTCCTGAGTTTAGCACTCTTAAAACATGCAGCAGTTAAAGCAAGAATAAGAGTATAACCTTCATGTATAATGTGAAAATAATTTGTGATTCAGGTTAGTTTCCTTATTCTAATAAAGGGTTTAGGATGACAGTGAATTCCCGTCCCCCYCCATTCCCTCTTCATTTTTTCAATTAAAGCTTGAATTTTTTGTGCTGGAGCATGTTGCAGACCTCGCATGTTTTCCCAGCTTAAGCTTTTCTCTTTGACCAAATAAAATGCTGTGCCGAGAAGATAAATGTACTGTAGCAAACCTTCCAGTAGGTGGCAACAACTGATTAGTTATAGCCCGTTTCTCGGGTCTTGACGTCAACTGATTCGTTTATTGAGCCATCATTTGCTGCTCCATAGTTAAAACCAAACTATTTTTTGTACTCGGATCTAGGATGTGGCATGTTTGCCACTTAAGAATATTTTTCAGGTTAGCATATTTCTTCATAATAAATTTATAAACACAAAGTTAAGTATTTTAGATAATAATACACCTTAAATTTACATGACAGTGAAAATTACTAGGTTTTTTTTAACAGGAAATTGACCGTGTGATTGATCTGCTTTTAAAATTTATTTGTTTCTGCATATATGTGTATTGTAAAAACTTTTTTTCAATAAAACATATCTATGTTTAAAGTAGATTTCTTAAGCAATAAAACTGTCTTAACCTTGAATAACTTGAGTACGGTTACCAACATGACATCTGAAACTTGTGAAGCCAATTTTGTGGTATATGTTCATGGTTATAAATGCCATCAAGAAACAGAATTGCAGCTAGGGATCAGTTAGCAGTTAGAAAATTATATGCATGTTAATATGTAAATATGGAAATCTAGTTTGATGGATTCAGCACTTCTGGCTCGGTGGTAATTGATTAAGCTACACAAAGTTTGTAGGTCGCTTCCCAATTTAGCAGCATTACGAAATAAAATACATTATGGTTAGACATCTTGTATAGTTCTTGTTCTGCTTTAAGTCTGTAAAGGCTGCAGCTTCTTAGCAGTCTCTTGGCTTCAACTAACTCAATGATTTTAGTATATTTTCAAAACTAAGGTTTTGGTAATCCATCTTTTCAGCCTCAGAAGTCTGACTTACCATTTGGTTGAGGACACGTTAATGTCACTTCTAGGCTGTAGTTCTGTTTCAGTAGTGAATTGCTCACCCTTGATATATCCCAGATTGCACTGATGGAGAAYGTGTGGGGATGTGGAAACAGGGTATTGTATACAAGCTCCTTGTTGCCATTTTTTCTGTGACTAGCTGCTGACATGTTTTAGTATGGTTATTAAAATGAGTTGGGTACACAATATGTGTGTGTCTGTTTTTTGTTTTGAAACCTAAAAAATCTCTAACTCTTTTTCAGCCAGAAAACCTTGCACAGAAGCTTCCAAACCTCGTGGAATTGTGAGTTTGTGTAGGAGTTCTAATATATTTTTATTATGCTGATCCATCTTATCTTAAAATAATTCTAGAATGTATTGCTTGCACATAACGTACCTCTTAAGTGTGAAGGGTTTTCTTGGAGGGCAAGAAAGGGTCATTTTTTGTTGGTTTGTTTGTTTGTTTTTTAAAGGAGGTATATCCAGATGTATTTAGTCCCATGTTAATATTTTTTTTTAATAATTTCTTGTATAATAATTCTTGTTATACAATAAACAAACATCTACATAGCTAAGGGAAAAATGCTTACTCCCCAACTCCTGTGTAGACTGTTGCAATCTGATAAAGCACTGGAACCTCCAAATGCAATGGTCAGATGGTTGTGACAGAGCCAGAGTAACAGGTTACTGCCTCTAGCCCATCCCTAGTTGCTCATTTCCACCCCAGCTACCAGGGATATTATGATCTGAGTCTTGCTGATTGTAGTACTAAGTTTTTTTGGAACCAAGTCCCAGATTGTCAAATAGGAGCAGGAATGAGCAAGTAGGGGTAGTAACTGTTTAATGATGATTGCTGTAGGCAAGAGTAGTTTATCCAATCTTGTCCAAAGAATGGACGTGACATGGACTGTATTATTTTGGCCATTAATTTTAAGCTGTAAGCCCCTGAGTCAATGTCTTTGACTTGTAAGGTTATGATTTCCTTGTATGGTAGGATTGGCAGCGGGGGGGTTAAAAGGGACATCCTCTTTTCCCCTTATAACTCATTTGGCTCACTTTCAGTTGAGGTGACTGGTGGCCATTGATTCTGTTTATTTAATAGAAAGCTCCAAACAGGAGGAGGTGTGTATCTGAGTAGTCTAATGCATTCAGCTGTCTGATCTTGTCATCTTAATTTGGCCCTTGAAACCACACCTTTCTGGTACACGCGACCACAGTATAATTCAACTGTTTTGTAGGTCACTGCAGTCTCTGACTTACTTAAGAGACAGTCTTGTCTCATCATGCCTGAGCCTTGAGAGTATGTTTATGCTCTGAAGCAGTAAAATAAATATTTTTGTATTTGATATCCTTAGTATTTAATGATTTGCCATGGGGCATCAGTAAATCTCTGTGTTATCTGATGATGCCTTTAGGAAAACCTGTATAAATTACAGCTTAAAATAATTTCTTACAAACACTGAATTGTAGGAGTCAAACCTAATTATTTGGGGTTCAGCAAGCTTAGTTGTACCACTATTATCCCACACATTCTGGTGGTCTAGAGAGAAATGTAGTGGGCCTGTGGTTTGTGTAGCTCTAATGGTACAAGTCAATTTTTGATCAGACAGTAAGAGATGTTTTGTTGACAGAGATGAGACCACAAAATAAAGATTTATTTAAAGAATAATTTGTTACAGTAGCTTTAAATTTTGAAAGACAAACTTAACTGATTTTCATTTTCCTGAAAGTTACATCCTTAGCAATTTTACTATATATTTTTAAAAACTTCACTATTGTCTGTGTTTCTTTGTCTATCATGTCCCTCGTGCTGGGATACTAGGTGTAGATCCTCATAATATACATTTTTTTAGCTTGAGTGAAATAGTTCACAAGTATTTTCAGGAGCTGCAGCTGAAATGAGTAGGAGAATTCTCATCCTGAGGTATATATAAGGATTTCTACAAACATACCTGCTATCCTTATGTTTGTTACATTTTTAGTAAACTTTAAATGTCTGCAATTTTTAAAGAAAAAGAGAAGGCTCAGATGCTCCATGCAGTTGAAATGTTCATATGTCTTTTTCCTTGTTCTGCCTCCATCTCCCCGAAAAGACAGGCTCCTACTTTTGGAAATTCTGTTTGAATAGAATGGAAAAAAATATGCTGTGCAAATAATTTCCATGTGTGCCTAAGCGATTGGACATTGAGTACTCAGTATACCTTTATAATTAGATAACGATATTTGAAATTTTTTTAAATCTAAGAATAGTTTTTATGTTTCTAGTAGTACTGGAAGTGCTCCTGCAGAGGGTGCTGAATATTCTTAGTGAGAGATCTGGACACCCTCACTAACTACCTAAATAACCATGTGTAAGATTGGGTTTTTCTTTTGAAAAATGTACTCTTAGGTTTGAAAAATCCACTTGCAGCGCATAGATCATGTGCTTGTTTCTTCAGTCAGTAAAGGTGTAAGAATTTATGTGCAGGCGAAAATGTTCGTAATTGTATAACTTGTGTGGGTTTGGGCTTTTTTCTTTTCTTACCCAGCATTTAGTGTGGAATAACCTGGTGATCAAATACGGTTCATTTTGGTTACTCTATCTGCTTTATTCTTTTTCCTTTTTGTTTTCCTCTTATGAGTCTCAAAACTAAAGTCCATTATTATTGTAATTGTGAATGTTTTGTTTTAAATAATTGTGTGTCATTCTCTTTTATTTTTATGTTAATCATTTAATAGTCTAAGTGAAACTTAAGTAGCTATCCATTGCCAGTTTATACAGTTTCCACAGCTTTTGTGGTCATAGAGAGGAATGGCTTTGAGGGTGCTCTTTCAGTCTGAAATTGGATATTTTGCAAACTGATTATGTAGCAGAAGTCCTTGAGGGTAACAGGTGGTGTCCTCTGCTTTTTTTCTCCTCCCCCCAGGTACCTTCATTCAAATAACATAGTTGTTGTACCTGAAGGTAAGTAATCTACCAGCTCACAATAAGTGGCAGGAATCATGAAATATTCATTTTTCTTCTTTGAAGAGGCCTATTTTTCCTTTATTTTCCCATAAAACATCAAAGATTTTCATACAAAATATACCAGTGTAGCTCTTAGTTGATAATATCCTTGTTATGCTATGTTAAATTCTTTTAATGAATTTTCAAATGCATCTAAATGCTGTTTGCTTCAGTTCTAATTGCAGAAAGTGAAAAGGCTAAATGGCACTCATGTACAGAAACAAAAATCCAGAGTGTCTTCTGCTTTCAAGCAGTTACCACATAGAATACTGTGCTGGTTTAGATCAGACAGATTTGAAACCCAAAGTATCAAGAACTTGTACTAGTTTCTCTTCCTTGCCTTGATTGTAGAGTTATGCGCCCAACTTCAGGAAAGTACTTTAAACTCTTTCTGAATATATAAATTGGATAGACTCAAAGCAAAGGAATGGAAAAAGTGATTTCGGAGCAGAATCGTCTGAGGAGAATCTAGAAATGGGAGTATCCTGTACATCACACTTTTTTTCCTCCCTGTCTCACTGCCAGCAGTACTGTTTGTTAGATAGATAAGCATTTCCACAGACTATGTCATTCAGTTGTGAGACTGGCTTTAATACGTCAAAATCTGCTCAGACATAGGTGTTAGGTACTGTGGTTTTTTATCCTCTCAGCAGTCCTATTAACATTACTGTTGGGTCACATTCATGTTTTAATCTGTTCTCTCACAAGCCATTGGCTCCCTCGTTAAACTGCAGTTTCTGGACCTAAGTGATAATGCCCTCGAAATTGTGTGTCCAGAGATTGGCCGCCTGAGATCTTTACGTCATCTTCGCTTGGCTAACAACCAGCTGAAATATTTACCTGCAGGTAAGTACAAATGCGTGAGGGATTATAGCAATGACAAATTCCATTTGAACTTAATTTGCATAGTGATCTGCTCTAGGTTTATTCATATCTGACAACTGAAGCATGGTACAACTTGCATTTAAAGACTAGGCAGGGATTGCCATTTTATGTGTTGTACTAGATACACTCTGTAGTTAGAAAAAAGCTATGCTGTATGTACTTGAGGTGAAGAAAAGTCCTGRAAAATGCTTCTGAAGTGGGGAAAAAAAAAGTATCTATTTAACAGTCTTTGCCATTGTATCAAGAACATATTGAACTTCTCAAGAAGACACAAAATGCCAATGACAACTGTCATTATGATAAAATGACGTTTCTTCCAATTTTCCAGAATATAAAGGATTCCCTTCCTTCCTTCCTTTCTTTTTGCCCATTCTTTTATTTTCTAAAAAGACATGTCTAGTAGGTTTGCCTATGGCAGTTCTACCTCACTATGACAGTAATAACAAATGTTTATCTTGCTAGTTTATAATAAAAAAGCAAAATTTATTCAAAGTAAATGTGACACAAAGTCAGAAAAAGTTGGCCATAGGCAGATTTTGAATTATTTCTTTTTTTTGCCTTCTAAGTATTTTGATAAGCAGACATAACTGATTATTCTTCTTCCATCGGCCTTATATCTTTCCAGCTAAGATGATGGTGATTTTTAAATAATTTTTTTTTATTTTATTTTTTTAATCTTTCTCTGGCGTATTTGCATTTTCTGATCTGCACAGATGATAAAAATCTAAGGCCAGCATTTCAAAAAACTGGTCTAACTTAATCTAACAGGATTAGCTTTTGGCTCTAATTTTAACTAACTTCTCAATGTGACCTTCATGTGTTTGTAAGTTCACATTGCTTATTCTCAAGAAATATATTGCAATTGCTCCTGAAGTTTTGGGTGCAGAAATCTAGCTGTCCTTTCCTTGTACTTTTCTAGGCATAATAAGCTTAATAAGAACAAGTCAAAGGATGATTATGATTAGAAAGAAAAAAAATTTATATGAATATGTAAATGCTCTGGAACGAAATTAGATAAACCTGTTAAACATTATGACCCAAGGCCAATAAAATTTCCATCAATTTTCAGATGTCCTACATTCAAAAGAAAGGAGTGACTTGAGTGTGCTTTATGTTCCTCAAAGATAATTTACCTTATGGTGCTGTACCATGAAAGAAAGACTTGTTCAAAGAAAAAGTGACACATTTTCTGCAAAACTTCACACATTAGCTTAAAAAGGTTCCAAAAAAGACTTTCAAAAGGATAATTTGCATTACTGAAGAGTTGATTTCGAGTCTACCACATTTGATTAGGAACTGGTATCAGCTGCATAGGCACACTGCATTTAATTTCTCCTGAAGTTTACCAAATTTGGTACTGAGCATTGTCCCTACGTGTGTTTAGTTTTGTGTGCATGAAAATTTTGCATGCTTAGAAATAATACTACTGTTGCCTACTTTTGAATTGGAGAATCCAGTGGTGTCTGGTCTTTCTGTTTTTGCTGGTAGTGTACCATCAGTTTATATATGTGCCATTACTGCTATCATTACTAATCCTGTCTGTTCAGATGCTGTCACTATCAACATGACTGGATGTCATACAGCTTGAGCGTTATCAGTCCGAGCAAGATTAGTCTTTCACTTACACTGGAGAGTTTGCCCACTGGAGAGTTCATCTACTGCATTGAGCGTTTCCTAAACATAACACTTCCTGAAAAGGGCTTCCAAGGATATTTTCATAGTTTTTCTTTGTAACATTGCGAAGATTTCAAAGATGACTTTATAACAAAATCTTTGAGTTTGAAAATAGCATTTATGTTCAACAATTGAAAAAATAGAGCAAAATAGTAAGTTTTTATTAATTGTTTTATCCTTAATTATATTGGTAGCGTGAATCTTCATAATAGTGTTAGATAGCGTTCTGTCAGGAAAGCTAGCAAAGTTAATAAAATGAGCTAGGATGAGATGCGATTTCACTGCAGTACATCATTTTACTGTGTGTTAACTGCTTTCTTAACAGCAGATACTGCATTGCAATGCATTGTTAGGGAAAGACAGCTCTTAATTGCTCTTAATTTATAATAATTAACCATTTAAGATATAATTTAGCTTCTACTAGTGCAGCTTGTGCAGAATTTAAAGAGCTGCATTAAAAAATAGCTTTCAGGTATAGGTGTTGGTCATTTATGGAAGGTAACTTTTCAAAACTCGTGACCATCATTTTCTTCCAGACTTAGTCCTGCACATACCACACAAATGGCAGTGAACTGTTTATCACACAGTTAAGAAAGGCTGATCAGTATTCACCTTGTGTAACCAGATAGGCCAACTTGCAGCATAAAGATGTCATCACATAAAAAGCTTACTTTAGGGTTGTTGCCCTGTCATTCCTCTTGTCTCTCCCTTCCCAGTGTCCGGTGTTATAAGTACCCTCAGTTTTTGTTGAAACTACATGGATATCTAGGAGGATACTCTTAGTAATATCCTTAATCAATTGCGAAAAAAATCTCTTCATTACAACTGCAGAACAGTTGGATGGTAAATGTTTGCCATTAAGTGTCTGAACACCCTCACTTTTCTATTGCATTTTATATTTTAAGAATGATTCTCTGTTGTGTCTTCCTTAATTGTGATTAAGACCTGCAAGAAACAATGCAATTAATAGCATATGTTGATTCATTATCCATTTTTCATGTTTTTGTTCCACAATTGTGCTCTTAACTTTCATTTTTAGTATTTAAGATTTGCCTTATAGAAATCTAGCATAACTCTAATTTTAAAACAATTGAAGTAGCATGCATAATGAAGCCCTATAAAGATTTATGTCTTCAGTCTGATTCTTCAGACTCTAATAAAGGTTGAGCCTGTGCTGTGGTTTATCTTCAATGTGATGGGCAAGATTTTAGTCTCAAAGTACCTGTTTTCATAAAGCTTGTGAAGACCTCTCGTCTTTTCTCAGCTTGGTCATGATTGTCCAACTAGTTTTAAAAAGTTACTTTAAGGGAGGAGGTGGGGGAGAATGATGAAAATACGTGCAGACAGCATGAATACATAAGCCTTCATTTCCTGAAGAGATCAGGCAATACAGGACTGATGAGGGGAAAAAGGGCATTAGGTGAAGCATGGAAATTGTGTTCCTTGGAGATTAGAAAGCACTTTCTATGCTGTGGCACTCTTGTAGTGTAAATGATAATCCTACCTTTGTGCTTAGCAAACACTACCAAATCAGTGTCACCCATGGGTAAGATCATGTACTTTGGCCTCAAGGCACTTTGTTTAATTGTGCACTACCACTGAAACAATGGGACTTCCATCACGCATCATTAAATTGTTGTGAGAATTGTTGAAAAATGACTAAGCTAAACTTGATGAGAAGCAAAGGGAAAAACTTGTCCAGAATAAGCATGTTGAAATTGAAATATTATATAAAATGGCTGGAAGAAAATGCTTTGTGAAATTCTCTTGAAGTCATGTTTTGAATATATTTTGGATAAGTTTAATAAGTGGACCAGCTTCTGCCTAATGCAGAGTCATCAGTATCTAGATTCTGTGGTAATCAGAATCACTAACTGAGAGACTCTGTCTTTGAGAGGAGAGCTGATTAAAAGACTTGCAGATAAGTAAGAAGAGGAGATTTAATATTATAAAGTTCTCTTGAGCGCTTTTTTTTTCATTGAAACACAGCATTTTTTTTGTTCTGCAAACTAAATCTGGTAGCTTCTGTCTTCAACAATTTCTTGGTTCTTTTATTTGGCTCAGGTACATGTAATTGTTGCACATGAAGTAAAGTTTTGTGAAGTTTTCTACTATTTAACTGTAGCACTTAAATAATCTAAATTCTTGAGGGCCATTTGGAAACACGTAACACCAGAGATCTTATTTGAAAAACTCTTAGAGTTGCAGCATAAACAAAAGATGGTTATTTCATATTATTACATTAGTTCATGTATAAGCTTGACTTACAGAGTTGACATTACATTTTCCGAGTAGCTTAACTTTATTCTTTTTTTAGAGATTTCTCTTTATTCAGAGAATTGATGTATCATTTTAATTTAGAATTGTAGAGTTAGTCCTATATGAATGTGCTGTCAGAATTAAATTTTCTGAATCTTCTCACTTATGAATGACTAATTAGAAAGTTCCCGTTTGTTTCCGATTTTTATAATGCATATGATATTTCAACTCCCTTCATTCTTGAGAAATTGTATTTATTTTCTCTTTGTTGCATCGTTTGGAGGGGGATGGGAAATCCAGTGAGATRTACTGGAGAAATTATTCTTCAGGAGAACCAAAGCTAAGGTTATGTCTCAGTTTTGCTGTGTTATCATTTAGATTTGATTTGACTTTAGCCTTGGAAACTTTTGATGTGAAGTGATGGCTCTTCAGGTTTACATTTTGGTCTTRTAGTTAGTGAATGCATGTTTGGACAACAGATGACTTACGAGAGTGGGTTATACTCAAAGTTGGACTTAAGTTTTGTATTTGACAAGGATTAGATTTTTTTATTGCACATAACTTGAGAAATACTTCTCCTTAGAAATGGCAAGTTGTAGCATCTTGTTCTAAGATTTAATTAAAAATGAGGTTATGTTTACTCAGCACATGTTGGAGTTAATTATAGATTTACTAAAATGAAAAGCTTAATGTTTTGCCAAGTCAAGAGCAAAAGCTAAGTAATTAAAGAACAGGGTATGGTTTACGATCCCAGCCCATCTTTTGGCAAAGTTCCCTTCAAGAAGGGAAAAAATATATGTATCAGCAGTTGTCTTTACATGGGCTAGACCAAGTTTCCCTTTGTGTTTGTTGTCAGGGAACTTTAAAAACCAAGAGTTGAGCACATTGATCAGGCAAAAAAAATAAAATGCAGTCAAATAATACCAAACAATGTAAACTGTGCAATGCTGTTTTCTTTAATCTGTAAAGTGAAAGTGCAGGTGACTGGGGAGCACCAGCTGTTGCTGAAGGGGGATACAGATCTCTGCAAGAGCCAAAGGCAGGTTTAGCAAATGCCCTTTCTTCCCCATATAAGGAAATGCGTGGCTTCCATTTCAAACTGACATTTCCATGTTGTCTCTGGAGACTTCTGCATATTGCATCCACTTGTTGCCATTTTGCTTCATTTAGGTAGAATCCAAATGAAAATTTATTCATCTGCCTTTGGTATTTTTGAARTGCAAACTGCAATATTTAGGGGAGGTTAATAGGATATATACTCTTAATTTCATTTCTGTTCAAATCCTTTTCCTTCTTAAGGCAAATTGTTTTAGAAATATAGTCAGTTTAAGCCTCATTAAAATACATTTGTAGGCTTATAAAACTTAATCCTCAAAGCATTTGAGAAAGATCCTGTGAAGATGATAAGGGAGTGTTATCCTCATTTTACAGAATGGAAAAAAGTGTTTTTAACAGAAGTGATTTGCTCCGGGCCACAGCAGGAGTCAGTGTTAGCCAGAAATAGAACTTGGGTGTTCCCATTCCATTTGTTAAGACCACACCTTTTTGAGGTTGATCATATTTAATGTTGGGGAGGATTGAATCTTTCTACCCATTATTAGGAAATTAATAATTATCTCTCCATAATTAATAATCCTCTAAGTTAATAGGAAATTAATGGCGGTAAGATCAGTGAGTTTTTGTAATTGAAACAGCTTACGCTTCCAGAAGGCTGGAAGAGTTCATGAAGATGAATTTTGAAAAATGTAACTTAGAGATAAATACTAGATCATAGGTAACTTCAGTGGCAATGACAAGAAGGGTTCAATCGTTATTAAAATTATAAATCAAACTATAATTGTTGATTACTGCTTTGTCTATTTATAAAGTAACCCTTGGAATGTTAGTTGATTATTGCTAAGTCTGTTTTGCTTAGGAATTTGCTTTGCTAATTGGGGGCAAGAGAAACTTTGAGACATGAAAACTGCATATTCATTTCTCTCACTTTTTTAAGTTGCTGTAAAGTACAATATCTGTATTTACTATTCATACCAGTATTTCACTGGTAAAGACTTCTTGAATACCCAACTTAGTAATTCTGAATAGAGCTCAATATAAGGTATTTCAGTAAATCTTAATTAAAGGCATATAAAACCAACTTCTTCCTTACCTCCTTTTCACAGTAGATTTCCACTGATCATAGCTACAGCACGCCAATAATTCTATTCTTATTCTAGACCCTGGCATTAAAATATGTAGTCCTAACTCATCTTTTAAACTTGTTTTCCATAGTTTGATTTAGAGCCTTCAAAATGGGGGGGAATAAATTTGGTCCCCCCCCCCCCCCCCCCCTATATTTCCCTTCTGCTTTTATTACTGTCTCTGATTAGGGTAGATCGCTTTGATACTTAATAAAGTTCAAAATTTTTTTATAACGATTGTGACTTTAAAAGCAAAGGCACGAACTGATGCAGACCCTGGGGTTTTTTTTTCGGAGTTGGCATAACCTTAGTCCACTCTGCTTTCCTAATTTAGTAACATGTATAAAAATATGCACGACGGGACAGGTTTGGTACACCAGGCACCCATCCAGGAGTGTGGTGTTTTTAAGTAAATGGACTTGTGGGGATTTGAGGAAAACATAGATTAGGTTACATGAGCTTTGCACTCTGTAAGTATGTGACTATTTAAAGGAGCGTGGACTCCTAAATAAAAATCTCTTTTAATTATTATCATAATACATTGTTTTCCTTGAAGTAGGTTGATGCATAATTATTAAAAATAAGTTTTTCTTTGTACGGATCTCTAAAATATATGCTGTTTAATAATTCATTTCTAGATTCAGTTTACTGTATAAAACCAAGAGTCAGCATTTACATTAGCTCTTATGTTCAACAACAACATATCTCTTTTTTTTTTTTTTTTTTATTTACCTAAATTGATGCAAAACTTACCCACACTTGCCTGTTACTGTATTGTTTTTTTCACATCAGGATTAGTAAGGCTTCAGTAATTACGCTGCACTAATGTAGAAGCACAATAAAAATACTTGATAGTATCTTTAAGACATTCTTTGGATTTCTAGGAGGAAAAGATTTTTACATGTTTTGATCTTGTATAAACTCCAATATAGCCCTGTCCTGACAGCCTGTAAGGACTGAAATGTTTTATAAGAAAAATTTCGCCTAGGAAATTATAGCAGAGCGTTATCTCTGAAGAGTTAGGAACAAAATGGCAATGTGGATGGTCACTGACTCATTCAACTTTGTGACCTAAATAGAGGTGACCAGAGCACTGGGTAGTATATTGTACAAGTGGTATTCCTTACAGATTAGCTTTCATGCATGTCCAAACACAGTGGTACCTATTTAACTGAAGGATGTTGGTTGCGTGAGATTTTATAACAGAGTCTACCTTGCTCAAACATTTGGTTTGCGTTAAATTCTCAGGAGGACTACTAGTACTTCTAAGTGCTTTAAATTTATGGGGAGGGAAGTGAAGACAGAGAATAAAAAAATTCCATTAAATTCCTGGAAATTTTCATTAAATGAAGTTTTTCCTGTATACCCTCCCCTGTATATTGTGTCAGAATGAGTCATCTGTGTATGCAGAGCTGCTCACTATTCTCTATTTGTCTGCTTGCCCCTTCTTACGGTTATTTTTCCCCACTTCCCCTCCCGTTGAGGGGCTTTTAAAAGCCTCTTTGTTGGTATCATACAACATTTTTTAGTATACCACGGAAGGTTCATAATGTCACTGGATGCCAGTAGCAGAAATAGTAGTATAAACATATAGTCAGAAAAATTTTAGAGCTATATTTTAAGCTTAAAATGTTGTTCTAATGTATGCTTTTGTTCCAACACTTCTTCCAGATAGGCTTCTATTGGGCGTACTGGAACTGAAATATTTCCCATAACTGTAGCAGAAATGACGTTAAGAAACAAAAAAAACCAACAAAACTATCTCTTTCAACAATGGCCTGTGGTATTCCTCATGGTGTTACACAGCAGGTTCTCAAAAATGCATGTGCTAAGTATGTATGTGTTGTAATTCATTAATCTGAAAACTAATAGGAAACAGTTGGAAGAAGCCATCAATGTCCTTCATTGTAACATTTAAATTACGTATTCAAATATTGCTTTGTGTTCTAGGCTTATTGAACTAGAAAATTCCATCTTAAAACTTGCTATTGTAATTTAGCGCAGTCACTGGAAGAAGCATTTGGAAATTAATCTATTTTAATGAGCATGTTTTTAGTTAAAAAATGAAATTGTGATATGGCTCAGTGCATCATATTTCCAAGTAGCTGCAATTTTATAAAACATAGATCTTAAAACAACTTCTGTGGTGATTACGTATCTGGAAAGGTGGTCAGGTACCAACAGAAACTGGCATTGAGCTCTCATGTCAATAAATTGAAGGCTAAAATCCTATTGAAGCAAAATTCTAACGACCAAGTGTTTGAGTTTTCTAATACTAGTTTTACAATATTTAAAAGTAGCTCAAAATTGTAACTTAACTTTACTGATTTCAATTTTTTTCTTCTTTCTTACGTGTTTAGCGAGATGATAACGATTTTGGATCAATCACACTTTTTCTTAGGTCCCCGCTTTGGTTTTGGTGATGCTTTAATTTGAAAAATCTCTGCCTGGTTGAGGTTTGACTGTATTTAAAACATGAGCAGTGTGCTCATGTAATTATGAAGTTCATGAATAGATCCAAGAGTGTCTGAGAGTAGGGTGCTGTACATCAATGTTTCAGACCATGTTAATTTCACTTGAATTCTTCATATGATCTGGGCAGGGATTGATCTGTAAAGGTTTCCTTTTTATATGATAATTCTTACTGGCCACAGAATCTTAGTGAAAGTTACAGTGGCATCACAAATCTGGAGACATCTCTCAGAATGACACCACGTGAGTTCTAATCACTAAAACACTTTTTTATTATATTGTATTCCTGGTAGAACGAACATGATTTTAGAGGGTAAGAATATGTCAGTGTAAGGCTGCCTGTGACCTGCTGTTGCCCAGTATTTTATTTTCATTTTTTATTTCCTCTGAAGCATCAAAATCCCAGATACCTGTGTTTTTAGCGCTTTGAAACTAGTTTCTGAGAATGGGCCAATGTTGCCATTTGTTCCCTACTCTTCCATGTGAGATCCTTGTGAAAGTCATCTTGCATCAAACTTGCAGAATCTGGCCCCACTGGCCCCATACTTTTTTTTTCCTACTGTTCCTCTCCTTCTCTGAAAAGGAGTTAGGAAGAAACCTGGAGGGGTGTAGGTGAAATCAGGACGGAGGAGAGAAGAGCCAACCTAATTATTACCAGTGGTGCTCTCAAGCCTATTGTGCTTCTGGCTTTTGCACTCGTGAAAATCAAAATCTTTGCAGAAACACGTATGTTTTCTAAGCTCTGGGCCATGGGCTTTCCCCCRGTAGCTGTCCCCCTCAAGGGCTTTTAGGTAGGAAATAAAGGAGTTGTGCCAAGATGAAGGAGTTTGAGTGCTGCTTCTAACGTTGAGGTATTTGGACGATTCGCGCATTCCTGAGAGTATGGGAGCAGATTTAACTGGATTCTCTATTGTTAAGAGATTTGGTACTGCCTTTTGAATCCTGGCTCACACTTCTGTTCAGCAGTCCTTGATTTCTCAAGTCACTGTAAGCCTTGTTTCTCCAGGGGTTTTCCTCTTGCCTGTGGGGGGTGGACAGGAATTTTGAAGATGTTGAGAGTGCTTTAAGTAATCGTGACAAGCATTCATCTGAAGCTTAAAACTTTATGGAGATGTCGGAGATCTTAAATATATCTGTAGAAGCATGGTAGTTATGTTGCATGTTCTTATGCCTTTTTATTAAATAAGAAGTCTTAAGTACAACTCATTTCAACACATTTCATTAAACGTAAAATTGCATAATATTTTTCTGGTAAACTCAATTTGAGATTTCTCAGTAAATTGTTAAAATACAGATTAAAAAAATTTTTTTTTTTGTCTCGCATGTCCAAGTAACTTCCAAACTTTGCTTAGAGTCAGCCAGTCACATGGCATATGCAAAATATTAAATGGAAAGAAATTTAAAATGAAATACTGATTTCAATACTAGAGTGAGAAGAGGTCTTTAGATAATAATGAAATCAGTAATAGGGCAGCATGGAAATGCTACTACCACATACGAATAGTTCATACAGTAATGTACAAAGTAGTCTTTCAAACATCTGACAGAAGAAATGACAACCTGAATTTTCTAGGGTATATTAGAACAGAGCCCTGATGGAATTAATCTACCCCACTCTACTCTCCACTGCTGCAATCGTTAGAGCTGCCATTGGGAACAGAGAGTTTCTGAAAGAAAGTCTCTTGACCTTTGAATATACTCCCAATGACATGCTGAGCCGGAGGCCACAAGACAAAAGTGGGAAGTTTATGCAGCAATATATAACTTTAAAGAACATTAAGTTGTCATTGCTGCTTTGATCAGTGATAGAGTATACTTTGATAAAACTCAGATAAAGGGCTTCAGGCTGTAGCATCAAAACAATGTATTCTGTTCTTTTAGTTTGAAAAATGTATTTCTACAGTCTGTTTTTAAAAAGTGGAATGTGCTTGTGAGAACTGATTAGACCTGGCACACAGACCTAAATAGTGAAGGTCAAATAGAATTATTTGTTTTTTATGTTTTGATTGTTTGAAAACTTGGGTTTGAGATTTATGGAGAGGACTCATTGTGACACAGTTACATACCACAGAAGAAAATAACTCTGGAAGTGGCCACAGTTGTGTTTGAATTCAGTAATTATTCCATTTGTGGTGTTTGTTTTATGTGAGTTTATTGACTGCATAGCAGAGGAGAGGAAGGAGAAGTGGTGGAGGGTCTTTGGTTGCTTTTGGTCAGTCTTACTCCTGTGGAGTTGAATCTAAAATGTAGAAAAGCAGACTACCAGGAATTTAATTTTGTAGGTATGTAATTCTGTGTTGTAGTCTTGCTCTGAGTGTTTGAAGGTGTTAGTTACAAAAATGTATCTGAAAATCCATAAAGACTATAAAAACTAACATTCCTAGTAGCTTTAATTTTACGTATTACCTGCATGGGCTCTAAAGCTCTACAGATCATTACTTCATTCATAGCTCTGGCAAATCCCCTCCTGCCCCCCAAATTCTTGTTGGCATCTCTGATAATCTTCATAACTGAGCAGATACGATACTTAATTGCTTGTCTGGCTGATTCACTGTACAACTGTCTTCAGTACTGTTTAAAATGAATGTAATCACTGTTGTGTTTCTTACGATAGAGTGCTGGGATCTATGTTAAGATATGGTGGGGGGTTTTTTGTTTGCCTTTGTGCCTTTTTTAAAAAAAAAAAAAAAAAAAACCCCCCCCCCCCCCCCCAAAAAAAAACAAAACAAAACAAAACAACCACCAAAAAAAAACCCCAACCCAAACAAAAACAAAACCAAAAAAACTAACTAACCCAGAAAGGAATCTTTAGGATTTTTCAACTTTATTCTTACATAAGAAAAAAACTACATTAAAATAAAATTTGCATAAGTTACTGTAACTTTTTTTTAAGGTGTCATTCCCCTCCTTTTGGAACTTCTTCCCTCAACATGCTGAATCCTCTACTGAGAGCACAGCAAAGCCTCTTCTTTGGAATTTGATACAAGGGTTTTTCCATGTTATGGCTGGCAACAGTCACGTTCTGAGCAACATACCTTGGGGCTGTCATGAGGTGGATTCTCCTTCTTGCGCAATGCATGTATTAGCCTGTCTTTACTTTATGAGAGGAAGAATATGGGACTTCCAGTAAGTCTCTTCCCTCTGACTGTTCTTACAAAAATCATCACTTATTATTGAGAGTTAACATATTCTGAGAAATTAACCTTGAGTGATCATATAGTGCCTAGTATCAGACTAGCTTCCTAAGTAAAGGAATTTCAGAAAAAGTTGGTTTGTAACTCATCTGTCAGCACTGAATTCTGAGGCTGATGATTCCGATAGTAAAGGTATGACTTTACTGATTGCCTGGTTCAAGACTCGTGATATATATGAAGTTCACTTCTGAAACTTTAAACAGATGCTCTTTAAAATACTTGTAGAAGTCTTTCTTTTAGAACTGTTACCCAAAAGTAAAACTGAACTTAAAGGGAGTTTTAAGATGCTCAGGGCCTCTCTCATAAACATTTGTCAATAGCTGTTCACATGGGTGAAGACAGATGTGTTATTGACAAGGCTGAGACTTAACCTCTGAGATGGAGAGTTGGATGTATGCTGAGAAAGATGTGTTTCATATACAAATGGTGTTTGTGTTTCTGTAGTATGAAAACTTCTTTAATACAGACAATCTGTTCAATAGTGTTTAGTCAGGCTTTCAAAGAACCTCAGCTTTGAACAGATATTAAACTGCAGGTCTTTTCTCTGAAATTTTTCATCGGTTTGTAAATGTGTGAAAAAGGAAATGGTAGTAGTAACTGCTCTGCAAATTCCAGGTTTACATTAGAAATGTCTTACTGATTTCAGTATGCTGTACTGCCAAAGGGTTCTAACTTCTTGCTGCACTGACTTATTTCAGGAGGGTCCTAAGCAAAGAGGAAGTAAGCCATACAAGCAAAATCAGCTTTTCAGGAGGATTATGTCCATGCTTACTGCCTTTACTGACATTGTTTTAAAATAAATAAATAAATGGTGAAAACTGCAGTTCATTGTATCTTCCACCACTATAACAAGGTTGGTAAAAGTTGAATAGTGTGTATCTGCTACGACAGCACATGGCTGCAGTTTCAGTTCATGAAATTCAGTAGCTGTTAGTTCATAGAGCCTATTCAGCTATTTAGTTTTCAAAAGAAAATTACCTGTTAACTAAACTAAAATGATTTGCTACTCATTTTTCATGCAAAACCTCTTAATAACTTGAAATTTTTGAGATTCTTTTTTGTTGCACCAAATGAATGTTTGTGACAGGAAAAAATTAGCTCTTGAAGCCTAGTTTTTGTAATTTTTAGGGTTGGGTGTTAAAAGTTAACTTGTTTTCCCCTTAAACTCTTAAGTTTTTATTTATAAAGTTATCTATGAATGTACTTTTGTCTATTTGGTTCTCTTGGTTTGTTTTTTTCTTTCCCTAAACTCTCTGTAACTTATGTTCAGTGATTAGCTATATTAACGGGTAGTTGATTTTACTTGTGCATTAAGCAAATGCAATTTACTAGTAGGACTTGAGTGCTCAGGGAAGCTGGGAGGACAAAGTCTTTCAGTCTTTGAAAGTGAACAAACACAAATTGTTAGTGCTGTGCAATAGAAGAATTTTATAATGTATCGATTTCCATTTTGACCTTGCTGGCCAAATATAATTTTCTTTTATACATACCATTGTGAGAGAGTTAAAATACTACTTGTTATAGACATACTTGTTTTTACTCAACTAGTCTATTAAATAAATTGAGGCAAAATAAAATGCATCATTTACTGACACTAAATCTAAATGGAAAAAGCCTTTAAAGAAAATGTGTAGAACTGGAGGTATTACGTGCAATTAACTTTCCTGAGGTTCACGTCACACACACAGAGTTTGATACCTGTATTTCAGTTATCTTAATTTTATTGCAGTGGTATTTAAAATAAAGACCCCTGTTTAACTTAGGATTGTCCTAATCTGCATTAAATTGTCATTCTTTATGGAAGGCTTTGATACCGAGCAACTGCAAGTATACTCCAGTTGGTAATTAATGTTTGAGAGCTTTATGGACTAAGACTATTTATTTGTGTTGCTAAAGGAATGCAATTCGGAATGACTGAGTGGGGGGTTTGGAGTATAATTGCAAGCCTTACTTGTCTATTTTGTGCTGATTTGAAACACTAAACAGCAGTATCTTCCACGGATTAAGATAAGGCTTGCAGTTGCTCTCAGCGTTTTGAAAATCAGGACATTGCTAGTGTTGTTTGAAGTCAGATGTCTTCTTTTTTGGTGATAATCTTAGTTAGAAACTGTTAGTAGTTGGTCCATGCCATTTTCTCAGTAGTAACCACATCATTATAGTAGCTCCTGCCTACCCTTCTCAACTGGTGAATTAGCCAGTCTGCTGGGTGGCTGCACAGACACTGCTCAGCACAGACGAGCTGGGCAAGTGAGGAGGAGCCAGAGGAGCTCCTGTTACTGCTGCTAGAAAAGGACATCTGGATCCATAGTTTTCATTTGAGAAAGATGCAYCTCTATTATAGTGGGAATATTTCCTGTGAATGTTTAGCCAGTCCCTTTCCTGTAATTACTGTTGCAATCTGTAGTAACTTCCAGTTGCCTGGAAGAACTCTTATTTTCACAGGACTTCAGTTAAGACAATCCCATCCATTAGCATTCCTTTGAAAAACAAATATGGTGACTCCACTGCTGTAAGCATGGTGCCAAACTAAAGATCTTCCTTTGATTCTTTTCCTTTCCCTCATCCCACTCAAATTTGTAGTTACATTTTTTTGTTATGGAGACAGAGTTTACCTTCAGGGAAGGGGGTTCTTTGGTATCTCCCAATAGTAAGATAAGTGAGCATAACTGGGCTTGATATAGCGTAATACTTTTCCACTGAAAGATGAAAATCTAACCTGGACCTATTGCTGTTGTTATGCATTTAGTTACTTCTTGGAGAGGAAGAAAAAAAAGAACCCCACTAACCTCAAGAAAGGGAAGAAAGATGTGTCTGTTTCCAGTTGGTTGGAAACAGTTGATAAGATGCTAGTGTGGTAGCGGGTTAGGAGCTACTGATCTGTTTGTCAGAGAGATCAGTCTGTTGTGTTGATCTGAAGTTTTTCCTTTGAAGAAGAAGAAAGGAAGAAGCTGTCCTAGAATTTATTGCAAGGACTGGCCCTGTCTGTGTGGCTTCCTGAGCTATCCTTAATCTCTCCTTAGGATGCTCATTTTGTTTGCCTTAATTTTAGGCAATTACTGATTTGTTGTACTTAATCAAAGCAGGAGGGTACTTAAGTAGCCGTCTCTGGCTGGCTGGCATCTTGAGTTCAAATTATTAGCTCTTTATTTTATGCACAAAGTTTTTCTGGAAGGCTTCCCCCCCTTTCCATGTAGTGATATTAGTGCACAGTGAATTGTAGGTGATGTGCAGCAGTAAAGATGGTAAGACATAAACAAAACAAGAGAAACATAACAGGTCTCATACTTTATTCATGTCACATTTGTTTATGTTCATACCACCCAGGAACACCCAGAAAAAGGAAAACAGCTGCTCCTCAAAGGAAAGACAACAGCAAAAATACATCACTTTATAAATAAGAGACTTTTCTGTAAAGTGCTAGCAGAATTTTTCACACAATATACTTGACAAAGTACCATTCTGTCTCTTCACACTTCATTTTGGSTCCTCTATCCAAAATTTGGGATATCATTTAATAAAACCATAGAATAATATTAATATATTAATTTCACTTCTATTACTTATTTGTGTAGCAATAGTACCTTGCTGTGGGGCAGTAAAGTACTAGGCAGAGTACACTAGAACAAAATGAAAGGATAGGTTGTCTTCTAGAAAAGAAACAAAACAAAACAAAACCTGGCCAAACAAACAAAAAAACCAAAAACAAACCAGACAAACAGCAAACCTGATTGTTTCATGGCCTTGAGTTACCTTTGTGCATAAACAATTTCCTCCCTCCCTATCCCTCTTGCCCTTTCACCCACCTTTTCCACTTTCCTCTTGTATGTTAATTTCCGGTATTTTTATCATCTGATTTGTTCTAACTGTTCTCATTGAGACCATCAAATTATGGAAGAAAATGGAATTCCAAACCTGCGTTGAGGGGAAATACAGAGCACAACCTAATAACCACTCTGGATCTGTGCTCTCTATCTGGTGCTTCAGTGCTGATGCTGAGGAAAGCGCAGAGTGCTGGACCCATGAAATACAGAARGCTGCCAGTTTTGTTAATTGAAGCTTAATTATGGTAAAAGATGGGCAACCACTGACCTTTAGAAGAGTTTGACTTGATGAGACCCCCATGCCTGATGTCTGGTTTCAGCCACTTTTAGCTGAACTRAAATTACTGTTTAGCAAGATTGGACTTCAGAAAGCCACTTTTCTCATCTTTTCTTGTGAATGATGGTACAAAATAAATAAGGTTTGGTACTAAATTTGTGTGTGACATTTAGCAAGGTAGAGAAAAAAAGATTCTATTTGGGTACGTTCAGTAGAAGTATGTATTTTTCACTTGGTTTTGGGTTTTGTCTGCTGCTTAAATGTTTTGGAGAAGAGTCAATATAGTTTATGGCTGAAGTAGGTGAAACTTGAATTGGGAACATCTTTGAGGTGTTACTTACAAGACTTTGTTCATTCACAAAGACAATTCTGCCCCAGAAAATCTTTTTCCCTGTTTTTTCCAGCCAGGATATATGTGTGAAATGCAACCATAAGTATTGCTTTAAAAGTAATAGATTCAAGTTTGATCAGCTGGGATAGAGGCTTTTTTTCATAGATTTTTTATGGGTTTGAACTCATATTCAGCACTTTATTTAAAAACAGGTTATTCATAAAATAGTTGCTGCAGTATCACAATGTCTTTTCCAGTACATCWTCTTTTTTTTTTCCTTAAAATATTGAGCAAATATTAGCCTACATGGGAAAAATACAAGGAAAAAATCATCTTCAGGTCTGTTAGGCTTGAGAAACAGAACATATTTCAAGCTCTCTCACTAACAATACAGTAACAGATCTGCATACAGCAGTGTCAAAATGTAAATGTGATTCAATTTGCCTCCTCCTTTCTTTGTCCTTAAATCTAATGATGCCAATTTTCAGTTATGGTCAAACTTCCTTGTTTGAAGATGGCACAGGTCTATCGTAAGTGCCAATTTGTGCTAGAAAATTTAATTTTCATAGGCTATGAAATGTGAGCTGCATGGTAGGACAGTAAATGTAATGTAATATATAATAGGCGATTTAATTTGTTTTAACCATCTTAAAATCTATTTAAGTCCTCCTGAGACATCCCAGAGCAGATCTAAAGGAGGTCTTTTCCATCAAGCTCTTAATGTTTTAAACTTATRTCTCCTGTCCATTAGTTTTAAACTGATAATAGTATCACAATTCAAATTCACAGGCACGTATAGCGACTTGCATTTTTTTCTAATGGGGCAGGTAATAAGCTTTCTAAGTATGAAAGACTTCAAACACCTCTTACTCACCGTTGCATGGTTTTACAGGTCTAATAGGAAAAGACATCTTGTACTCAGGTTCATGGAAGTTGATTAAAACATCATTTCAAGGGTGAAGTATGGTAGCCACTTTTACCACCTTCTATTCCTTTCCTGAAGCAACCAAGTTTCTTTTTAGACCCCAGGATAGAGAGGGATCAGTGGGTGCATGAAGTCTGGTGCTTCACAATCACAGCCAGTCATCACAGCGCTTGATTCTGTAAGGATTCGTAAAAATATGTCCCTCTGGGTACCACAAGCTGGAAAACATTACTCCATGGTATATAGCAAAGATCTTTAGTACAGAGTGCTGCAGCCTTGGAACAGCAAGATGCTGCTGGCATTGCAGAGTGGATGGCAGGCAAGAGAGAGGATCGCCTCTGTGTTAGAACCCTTTGGTAGCCGGGTGATAGATGTAAATGTTTGTATGATAATGGCAAGATCATTATTGCCTACAATACAAAGGTATATTAACTTACTTTCTTGCTCCTAATACAATGCTGGCTATATATAGAAGTTGCATTAGTTACTTTCACTGGTGGCTCATTATCCTTAGGTGGTGAACCAGCATAGCCAGTCCTTCTCTTCCTTCATTGTTTCAAGCAGAGGCCTGACTCGCAGCACCTTCTTATCATGCTTATTTTCTGTTATTTTTCATTCCATTTCAATCACTTAAGTCTAAAAGTTCTTGCTTTTCTTCCTGTATGATAATTTGGTTCTCTATCATATTAGCAGTACTTTAAATGCTTGTGTCGATGGCAAACCAAAACCTAGTATATTTTTTACCAAGGTAGAAAATGGAAATTCTAAACAAGGTAGACCCTGGAGGAACACCACCACTAGTAATGTTTTCTCCATCCCAGTAATTTGCCATGAGATGTGATACTCGTTACCAAGTATACTCGATACCATTAACCAAGAAATTTCATCAAAGAAAGATAAGCCAGTATAACATGATTTACATTTGGAAAGATCTGGGTTGCATTTTCATTCTGCTTTCTATTTACGTTCCAGTCATTGGTTACTCTCGGTTGCTCTTTCCCCTTAGAACAGTTGTTACAAGATACTGAGAGCGCCGAGTTCACGTTAACAGGGCTTTTTTGAACACAGGTTCTACATTTCTTCTCCAACCCTAGGCTGCTATCCCAGAAAATGTCTTACTCATTGAGAATCCTCGTGCCTGAACTTGCAATTCTGATATATAACCCATTTTTTCAGTGTTCTGGGATGGAAATTTTTTAAGCAGCCTCATTTCATTTTAGTAATGGATGTGGTAATTTTCAGTGCTTTGTCCTTGTTCCCATGAGGTATTCTGTCTCTGTCCTCATACACAGCATTATTCTTACAGGAAAAAATGATGCAAAAAGCTAATTTAATATTTGGTCTGTCCTCCTAATTTCTACCCCTTGTTGACACCAGTTCTTCATTTCTTGCTCTTTATGTCTTGTTGAGAAACCTTTTGTTTGTCTGTGAGTTCCCATTTTCCTGGCCTCCTGGCAGTTTTCATTCAACTTCTGCGGCCTGACCTCTAAGTGCCAGCTCTCTTTTCTGACCAGTCCCTTTTTCCATTCCTTGTAGGTTCTCTGCTTTCTCTTAATATCCTGCTTTGAGGTGCATTCTCATGCAGGTAGGTCTGTAGCCCTTTCCTGTCCCCTTTTTTCCTTTACTTGGATGGAAAGACTCAGATAGTGTTTGATTTAAAGTAAATCCATGCCTTCTATACACTCAAATCCAATTGTGTATGTGTTTCATATATCTTTGGATGAAATTTTGGGTTATGGCCCAACAGGGAAAAGTGGGATTGCTCTTGAAATGTAAAGAAAACTGTTAGTTATTTTTGAGTTACGCAGCTGGTGAGGCCTGTACCCCCAGAAGGTTAAGGAAGTTTGAATTGCCTTTGGCAATTACTATATGTTGTATAGGTTGCTTTCTTCCAGATGTCTTTTTTTCCTTCATGTAAAACCATGGGAATTAATTTTAAAAAATGGCATTTAAACCACCTGAATCAGAAGAAGATTTTTTTCTTTTTTCCTGATGCTAGGTATGTTTATACAAATACAATCAGTTTTGTTAGAAGATCAATAATTTTGGAAATTTCCTGAAATTCTTTCAAGGTTTCGCTTTCTTTTTTTTTTTTTTAAAAAAAAAAAAAAGGTGTGGTGATGTTTCTTTTCTCTTTGTGTCAAGAGACAAACCTATCTGGCAGTTTTTCTTTTGAAAACCCAAGTGCGTATGATGACAGTTCACTAGTCCCTTTCTCCAAGTGGTTGGGAAAGCTATTACCATGAATGCAAAGGCTGCTTTTTGGAGCCACAGTAATCACTTCTCAATGTTCATATTATCAAGGATGCAAAAGGCGAATTATTTACTCAATCGCTGGCAGTTTTAGAATACAGTCTGAAGTATTTATGTGTATGTCTGTGTCACTGAAACTACCTTCAGAAGGCTGTAGGCAGGACTCTGGGTATAAGCCTGCGTTTAAGTTTCTGTGAAGTAAGGTAGCGTGTGGATTTACAGTCTGTCAGCCACTTTGTGTGTACTACACCATGAACACATTTGTACCATATGGCCAAGCCACAGACTTGCCCAGCTATATGTGAAGGCAGTAATCCGTGCAGATGGATACGGCTGAAACACTTGGGTCCAAGAACGGGCACAGGAACTTCACGTTTGGACTCAGGTCTTTCTGAGTTAGAAAGTTTAGCAAAGCTGCTGAGGAAATATTTTTTTTTTTCTGGCTTCTGATACCAAAATGGGGCTCAGTGCTCTGCCATGTTGATTTTGATAGTGTTAATCCTAGAGCTAATACAGATTTTAAATTATACATTTATGAATTTCATTTCAATGTAATTGGAACTCCTCAGTGTGGTTTAATGGTGATGTATAATGCTTGTCTCTTTCTTATCCTTGGGGGCAGGGGGGAATGTCTGAATAAAAGTCCCTTCTTTGTGAGTTCTTTACATTTGGGAATAGCTATTTTCTATTCTGGGTCTGCCTGAARTTTCTGACGTCCACCTCTCATATGTGTCTTAGTGCTTGATGAGGTGATAGCAAGAGAGGGATTTGTAAGTAAGTCTTTCACTGTGTTTGTTAGCCAAGGCATCCTCCAGTATTTATGTTGCAAGGTTTTTAAAGCATGGATAATGGTATTTAGTAACTAAAAGCTTGAAAAACTTATTAATGCACTGTTTATATTTTGTGTTATTCCTCTTTATTGTTTTCCTTTGCTTTAATGAGATTGAAACTAATTTAGTGTCATTAGTAAATGTCTGAGCATGTTCTTCAAAATGAGCTTTCAACACTATGGTGGGGAGTCTGGGGGTTGTATCTTTAATCTGATGGCACTTTAAGTTGTTTGGTTTACTTTTTAACTTCATCATGGGTTGGTGGGTGTTTCTTTAACATATGGCACTGTATGTTGAAAGTGGATGTTTACATCTGGTATGCATTGGAAGATTAAGGTAGAGAGGATGAAGTTTTGGGCAAGTATGTGTTTTTTGGATGAAGGATAAAGTGAGAATACTTTTATTTCCTCTTAGATTTGAAACATATCATTCTAGCAATGCCTTTGAAACTCTGCCAGCTTTGCCAACCGTAACATTTATGGGATTTTGGACCTAAACTGAATTAGAAAACTGTTTTTAGTGGCAGAGAAAAAGGTTAGTGCATGAAAATAGCTAGGCCTATTATTGACTGCATGTGGTCAGTGGTTTGGCTGAATGTAGGTGGCTCTTTTCCTGTCACTGTTTTCAAGCATATGGCTTTGTTTGTGATGAATATAAAACTCTTTAAAAATGAGTTCTACTGCAGTTCTTTTGCACAGTAGTCTTTTGCTATTTAGTAGTAATTATTTTGCTTTTGCCATTCATTTTCAATCTTGTAGTAAAAAAAAAAAAMCAAAACACAACAACTTTTTAAATAAAGCTTATGATTCCTGTTGACATCAAAAGTAGGAGGTTTGAAGAATGTGGTCATCTGTGTATAGCAGCTGCTTCTGTCAGTAATATTTTCTAAAAGGATGCATCTACTATGTTGTTGATTCTTTATTGTAGTTAATGCTGGGCTTGTTTGGAGTGGGCAGAAACTCCTTTTAAATGTGCACACACATTTTATTTCATTAGGACTTTTGTGAAAATCTCTAATACTGAATTATTACTTCCCTTTTTTTCCTTTTCATGTTTTCAGTCTTGAAAGTAACATTTATAGCAGTTTTTCCCAAGGTGAACTTCAGATTTGCCGTTTCTTTTTCCCCTTGTGTAGAAGACAGCTTGAAATTAACCTAGTGTTTTGTTTTCTTCTTTGGGTGTAGCATACAAGGTGCTACCTCAGAGCTCAGGGAACAGTGAAATTTTCTAGCTCCTGCTGCAGAGAGAGCTTAAGGGCACAACAGGTTCTGTTTAGCTTTAACTTAAACAGTGTTACCCTATTTATATCTTTTAAAAAAAATCTGGGTGATAGAGCTGTAAATTGTGCAGATTGTGGATTGTGTAGATCGTCTGGTGTTTTCAGTGTAGAAAATTCTAGTGAATCTTGTTTTAGCAGCTATCAGATGCAAGAGCTGGTTTCATTCAGCCGAGAGCAAAGTACATTTGGTTCTGCAAGATGCTGAGAACTACAGTAAGAATTAGGGGCACCAAGCACTTCATGAGTTGGTTCCATTGCTGTAAAGTATTTAAAAACAAAGCAAAACTGTTTACAGTTTCCCCATGTTTGGGGAAAATAATTTATAGAATTRTCCAATTTTTAGAGTAACTGTAAAAGAATAACTAAATAAACAATGAAATAACCTGTAGAGCTGCTTAGTATATTTGTCAGTCAGTCCTTAGARAAATGCATCCTGGTCCCACAGGCCAGACACAAGGAAAATCACTCTGTTGCACAAGTGAGCCTACTTGTGTGATCACATCTTGCAGACTTTTAAGAACTTAATTTGTTACCTACATTAAAAAATTATACAATATTATTTAAAACACAAAATGTACTTTAAAAATTCTTAAAATGTTAAAAAAGAAAATCTCTAGAAGCTGTAATTACTGCAACGATAGGTTAGAACTTACTGTAATATCTTCCTACAAAATAACATAACAATATAACTTACAGGTTATTAAGGCATTTCTTTCCAATTTAAACTTAAGTCTTTTGAATTGTATTATGAAGACAGAGCTGTTGTTCCTAAGCATGCTTGGTGAAAGACTGTCACTGAGCAAGAAGTGCTATGCATGTATTTGTAAGTCTCATTGCAAGAGAATCTTAAGTAAGGCGGATATAAGCATTGCATCCTCAAATGTTCTAAAAAAAAATTGAATTTGCATGAGTTTGGGATCATGCAAAACACTCTCAATAACAGTGAGTTATCTAATGTGTTTTGGTTTGGGTTTTGGTTCGTGTCGTCCCCCCCCCCCCCMGTTCTGATTTAGGACCAGGTAACGGCTTGATTTTTTTTGACAGTAGTAATTGTCACAATTCAGGAATGCTTTATCTTGAGAGATCTCGTATTTAAACATACTGCCTAACTGGTAACTGTTCCTCATCAAAAAGATTTGAAATATGAAGATGATGGAGATTATTAGTATCAGTTCTGGACACAGATTGATAGAACAGTATCTTAAGAGAAAAACAGCACAGCTAACTGATGACCTTTGTTTTCATTTATGTGAGACATTTTTTTGTGGTCTTGTTTGTGAAAATAATTATATTAATAATTGTCAATGCCTCCTGTTTGGATTGTAGAGGTTGGAGACCTGAGGGAGCTGCAAACACTGGACATTTCAACCAATCGTTTGATAACGTTACCTGAAAGGCTGCATATGTGCCTTTCGCTGCAGTACTTGACTGCAGACCGAAACCACCTGTGGTATGTGCCCCGCCACCTGTGCCAACTACCAAGCCTCAATGAGCTCTCCATGGCTGGAAACCGCCTTGCATTTTTGCCACTTGGTGAGTCACCACTGTCATTGGGCTGGGGGGTGGGTCAGAAAAGAGACAGGAAAACAAACTTGCTGTCCCAAAAAGGAAAAAAAAAAAAAAAGCAACTTATTTTCTTTGGTGGTCCCTACAAACTCTGTTTATGGAGTTGTCACAGTGATCATAATGTTGGAAAATATGTTAGTAAACAAAAAAAAATGCAGGTTAAGGTTTCATGTCTGTTTTAAAGCAATAGGTCAGCTATCAAATTTGCTTTATTTTTAGCTAACTGAGGAGGGAAAAAGTTTAAATGATATTGTGTTTAAATATAGTACTGTGTAATCTGAGTGCCACCACTTTGGGTAATGATCTGTTTCTGTTTGCTGGATCTGACAATTTAACTAAGATTCTTCAGCTGGGGTTTAAAACTTGCTGTGGAATCCCAGTAACTCCACAGAAATTATTTTTCATCATTAGGAATGTCAGTACTGCATAATCTAATGAAGGTTTAGTTTGTGCTGTGTATAGGCATCCATCAAAACTTCCACGGTAGTAGCACAGGAAAGAATTTATCTGCCTTCTCTCAACCCTTTCGAAGTTTGGAAGTGTCGAAGCAGGTCTTCAGGAGTAGGAGGTGCAGTCAGTGTGTGGTGGTTTGTTGTGGGAAGTAGTTGTGCTGTCAGTGAGTGTGGACTGTATATTCTGTTTGTGAAAAGCAAGTCCTCTTCCACACGTTTGTTACTTTCTAGCCCTGCCACGGGCTAATCTCTGCTGAAATACAGACACACATGCAGATCTGTCACGTCATCTGAATAGCCATTAATAGCTTTTCTAGAATACAATCAGAGTTTGGTGTTAATTAGGTGCAGATGAAGTTATGATAATCACACTGAAAAGAAGCTGAAAACTGAGGTGGCTAAAAATGAGATAATAATTTCCAAATTAATTACATTGTATAGGTTTAACTTAATTTTTTCAGTACTAGCAATTTAGTCTTTAAAGAAGTTTATGCTCTTTCTGATTTTCTTAGCACCTTAGTTCATATTACTGGAAAGTAAGTGCAAATAATGTCTCCAGACATAGTGTTTTAGTTATGTCCCAACATATGTCATTATATAAAYGAGAAAACGAGTTCCAGGATGCATCATCCATATTCCACAGTACTAAAACAAGCAAAGTATCCCCTATTTTGGCAAATATTTCTAACTCCATTTCATGAGACAGGAAGTGGAATCTTTTTAATTTTGCAAAAATAAGATGCTGTTCAGTAAGATGAGATGTGAAATATTAAAGGGTAAAAGTTTTTGCTACTTTTGCGCTAGTAGCTTATCTGTGAGTGAGCTATGACCTGGATGAGCCATAGATCTGCTGAAGTGTTTTAAGTTCAAAAGGAGGAAATAAATCTCTAATATAATGACACACCTTCTTTTTTCTTTATTTTTAGACTCAAATTCAAAACATTCAAAAGGAACTTTTAAAATAACGGGAAACATCAAAGACTGTCAATTGACCTTGTTCAGTAGTTCTTAATAGTGACTCACTGGTGAACATTTGGAGATAATTTGCTATCTGTGGATATGAAACTGAATCATAAATCCTAGAGTTCAGAGGAAAAGCAGCACAGTATAAATGCAAATGTTTAATCCTTCCTCTGAAGAATCAGAAGGCTTCAGAGTGGTCAAGATGTGATGAAATAAAGTAGAAGAGAGAGTTAGTGCACTGAAAAGCAAAAAAGATTAAATCTATCTTCTGTTGTATGGGAAAATATTTTTTTCTTGGAGTATTACTGAAGTTAAGGCATAATTATAGCATTATTTCTGCTAGCTGCATGTTGGCTAATTTTTTTGTGTGTATTCTTACATCCAACTTCACTTTACTAGTTAATGACTGAGTAAGGACGTTAAATAACAGTGAAAGATACTGTAGAAATATCTACAAGTGATATTCAAGCAAGAATTGTCAAACAATTTTTTTTCAGCTGGGGAGTTGAGTTGAAAAGCAGACATTTTATTCATCTCCTGACAGAATGGGKTTTTTTTCTCTTTCTTATTAGACATGTCCATGTTAGAAGAAATATGCTTGGAACATATTGCTTAATGCTTTTTAAAGTGTGATTTACTTTATTTATTTCATGTGGTGGTTGACATCTACTATGCCAAGGAATCCATTCTTCCTCATCTAAGTATGTCCCTTGCAGCTGCCACTAGAGCCTCTTGTTAACTGTAATGGAAATCTGCATTTTCCTGTTCGTAGATTGATAGGTGTAAGATTTATTCCAGCAGTAGCACAGTACTTTCACAGCACTGCTAGATAGGTACTATGTAGTTTTTTGTCCTGTACATTCTTTTAAGTTTGCAGGCACATGCGACTTAAGAAAGAAAAGTGTAACACTATTAATCAATTTTACAAAATACAATAAAAATACCTGATGCCACTCTCTGACTTTCAGAACTGGTACATAAACAAGCAGATGGGTAAACAATAAWGAATTAGTCATTTGTTCTGCAGAATACACATAATTCTTGGATATGGCAGTATTTTTTAAAAATTATTACTTTTCAGCTGTTGAATATTCCAGTTTATATTCAAAGAAACAAGACTGTGTGGATCTGAGCCTTTGGGCCTTCCTATTAGATTTATAAAAAAACAAAACAAAACCCCAACCAAACAAAAAAAAAAMCCCAAAAAACCCCCAAAAAACCCAAACCCCAACAAACTCTGTGTGTAAGTTGAACTGGAAACTGGATCCTGGATAGCCCTGTTATTGTCAGGGTAGCTTTCATGCTGCCCTAATAAATGGTCTTCGGAATTCTGTTCTTGAATGGCAGATGGAACTACTGATCATTTTATATCAATCAACTTACAAAATTATCAAATTATCCTTTAATAGAAATTTAACTTTAAAATTTTACCATTAGCAAATGCTCCAATGCCTGAAAACAAATTCCATTGCAAGCAGAAATTTGAATCTGATGACATTGCAAAAATAAAAATTATTTATGAAGTAAAGTACAAATATAATTAAAATAGGCCATAAATTCTCAAGTGTACTGGCAGTACAGGGGAAGTTATGACAGCAAATATTCAGTGTTATATCACTTTACTGAGGGTTTATGTGCACTTTYTGTTTGGAAAATGGGTCTAGTAATTATCAGCGCACAGTAAACAGAGGTCTTATTCTACCTCAGTATATGCTGCTTTTGTGTCCTTGCCCTCACAGTATGGTTAAAAGAGCATCAGTGCAGACACACAAGAGCTTTTGTTCCATCTTCAGCCATGTGGAATGCATATGCCAGGGCCCTGAGGTTAAAAAAAAAAGGGGGGGGGGCGGGGGGAGAGGAAAAAAAAAATTAGAATTGGGGTTTGTTCAGGACTCATGGCATTTGGTCATTTCTGGGAGAAAGGTCTTTGATCTGGTAGCCTGGAAGGAGGAAAGTGGAAATGTTTCAGACACAGTACAGTGCTTGCAAAAGCCACATGAAAACCTTCTTTGTAGCTTTAGCCTTTTCATAGATGGACAGCTTCCTTATTTTACAAAGTTCTTCAGAAGCGTGTTTTTTAGAGAACTTTCAACAATATTTGTTGACTGATATAAGACATAAAAATTAATGTGGATGGGATACAAAGAGCTTTTTAAAGTGATGATTTATTTAAATTTAAACTTTATGGATAGTGTTCGAAACTGGAAAAAATCTTTTAGGGACTAGAAGATGCTTGGTTATTTAATGCAAAGAAACTATATCAAAGGAACATTTATAGTTACAGGCTATTTGGCTTCGGGAATTGAATTTTTCCTACTGAGATATTTTGTCTAACATCCAAAAATTTGCTTTAATTACTAGGAAATGCAGTGAACTCAGAACTTAGAATCTAAACATAGCATAAGATAAAGACAGAGGGAAGAGATGAGATGCAGCCTAACTCCCCCCTCAATGCATATGAAAAGAACAGCTTTAGGGCTTTTTTTGACTTGCCTGATTTTCAGCCCATTTGCATACATCTGTGTAGATATGAGCAAGATGAGCCTCTTTTAAAAATTTTCTTCCATTCTCTAAATTAATAAGTTAAACAGTAGCACATTCAAGCTACCCCAGCAACCCATAGTTTTCTGCTCTTCTTAGTATAATTGGCTTCTGCAACATGAGGCGATATTCTCTCAGCATTAGGTGTGCCATGCACATGCTATCTGCTTTAAATTTTATTGGCTGATTCTTTTCCAGCCTTACAATATTTTATGGTGTTATAGTGCCTCCGTATTGCAATATTTTTATTCGTTGTAGGATAACAATGTTTTTGTTTCATCTAAAAATATCCCAGAACTTTACTAAACTATTTTCAGCCCTGCAATTCTGAGCCAAAATAAATCATCTTTTTGAGGTGTTAGCTCATAACGATGCACAGCAGCATCTCACAGTAGTGCCCATCAGTCAGCAGAGATATTTGTACTTGCTTTTTGGGGCAGGACAGTCGATGGATGCAGCAGATAGCTCTGCGAACTAGAATGTCTTTGGGACAGGGTCAAAGAAGCGTGTGATGGTTGAATGGGTCCCCTGATGTCCAAGTGACTCTGGTTTGAACAAAGCCCAGATTATTGACCCTGAAACCTCCATAGACTGTTGCAGGACAAGGGCCTGTATTAAAAGAAAAAAACCACCAAAACTCAGTTTTTCTCTGTTAACCTTTTTATTTCAGAAAAGGAATCTATTTGTTTTCTGTTGGTATCATCACTTGTTCTTTATATCAAAGATTTGATGATGTGACACCCTCTGAAGCTCCTCCTCAGCATGAGCTTTTAAGGTTTCTGGTGCTTACAGATGCCATTCAAGTGGGTGACAGCTGAAGACATTCAGTATATTTTAAGATGGCCAAACCTCTGGGGGGATCACTCAAAATATCGTTTGCTTTATCTGCACTAAGTGGTGTCCAGAGCTCTTGTGTACAATAAAACTATTCAATAATAAAGAAGGGATTGTATTTCCTATTGTCATAGTAGGGAATGATAAGAGATCGTTATTCCAAATAGAATTTCTGAATAGAAGTATCATGGAAATTGTTTTAATTTTTATTCTGTTCTTGGCCAYGATTACAAAAGGGACAGAAGCTATGCTAATTTCTCTGGTTATCCTTATCTTTATGCCAACCAAGGTAATTGACAGTTGATAAAGATGGGAAGTCAGAATTAGTCGATATTAGTATCGTCTTGCAATGTGGCTGATTCAGCCAAATGCTTGTTTATCTTGCTTAGTTTCTATAACATACTCATAAAAGTTTAAGAAGTTGAGAGGCATACAGATTTTTTTATTTTGTATTTTTTCATAATGCAATTCATCTGGGTTGCAGCTATCCCCTTCCAGGCAGAGAGGCTTTCAAACATGGTTCGCTTGGTTTGTGCTTTGTATTAAACGCATATGTCTTTTCCTAACCCAGTATCTCGAACGGCATAGGAGCTACAGATGAAATGGGCTGCCCAGATGATCCTACATGTCAGCTTTCTTGCCAGTTCAAAACTCTTTTAGACTATTCTTTTTAGTTCACTGTTTGGTTTGTCTTTTTAAATGTCTCACATCAGCATGTTTTTAACTTCTTTTGATAGCAGACAGTTTTACCACTGACTAGATCTTGCTGATAAGCAAAATTCTTGTTTCCGAGAATTCTTCCTAGAAGCCTAAATTTTCCCTTTTAATTTTGCTCCATTTTCCCACTTTAATTTTCTAAACAAAAGAAAATTATTCCTTACCTATATGCTCCTATCTGGAGGTATGTTAATATATTTCTAGTCCATGAAGGTATTGCTTAAACATGCTGTTCTTGCTTTTTTTGACTGCCAGCCATGAATATTTTAACAGAAATAATGTAACAAGCACACCTTCAGATGTATTGATCATGTACTTGTAGCCACAACTTTTGTTGTGTAATATTCTGCAGTTTAATGCTTGTATATTTTCTTGTGTTCTGTAATTTACCGCATCACACAGACTTGTATCTGAATGATACATGGTTGTATTTGGTTATGGCTAATGTAATAAAACAAGTATCTCTTCTTGGAGAAAAGAAAGAGTGGGACAGACCRTGTTCTTGTTTATGTCTTTTACCACTTTACCAAAGATAGTGAAGCTGTGATTTCAGTGACATGAGGCCAGTTAATGAAAGCAGGTTTGACCTTACGAACTTGGAAGTATGCACTGTAGATTTGAAATCAGTTGTCCCTTTGCTTCTTCAAACTGACTTCGGAGTTTGTCAGTGTTAAAATTTAATTATTTATAATGGGATTTTCAGGGCCACTGAAAAGGGTGGGGTTTTTTTTGTTTTAGTGATTTTTAAATGCTATTTGCTAAACAGCTTTTCAGCTCATCCATAATAAAATCATTGGATGAAATTTTACAACTGAGAAGTACTAATACATGTTTGCTTACATTGAGTCCGATTAGCTTATTTATAACTAAAGAGAACTGCTTTGCTTATAATTGTCACTATGTCATCCCTTTTCCCTCTGACTTTTTTTCTTGTTTTCTAAACCCAGATTTAGGTCGTTCTCGGGAGCTACAATATGTTTATGTGGATAACAATATTCATCTGAAAGGCCTCCCATCTTATCTGTATAACAAAGTGATTGGTTGCAGTGGGTAGGTATGAATTAATTCAGATGTCTTGCATACCTGTTCCTTGTAAAATTTCTCATAAATATCTGCCTGTATGATACAACTGATTTTTTTTGTGTGTATGATTGATTCAGAACTGATGTTACTTTGAGGGCATTACGGCAGTTCCCAGTTCTGTTTTATTTTTGTAATAAATCTTCTGTGTTAATTGCTGACTTTCAATATTTTAGTATTAAGCAGTAACAGACAGTACAGTTATTCTGAAGGAATTTTTAATGATAATGTAAGGCCTAAAGCTGAATCCTAGTTGCATTTAAAGGTTGGCGAAAAATGTAGGCTTCACAGAATTTCCAGAACTAAAGAATGAACAAAATGGTTTTTAATGTGTTGCAGCATCTATCTAGTTCTTAAGTTCTCACATTTCTCTAAGTTATGGGCCATATCTTGGAATGTCACATGCAGCTCCTTCACTCATTTTACACCCCAGCATCAGCTTCTTGTAGGTCTTGGTACCTACTAACTAAAATAAGTAACGTTTTTTGGAAATTATGGATTGACAGGTATATTTTTACATGTGCATTTTAAAAATATCCTAGGCTGTCTCATGTTTGTGGTTAGGATGTGAGAAAAAAGTGGTCTGTCTAGGACACTAGCTTAATTCTTTCTGAACTGACACTAGCATAAATTAGGATCAGCACCACTGATGAATGGAGCCTTACTGGTGTAAAACTGATCAGAAGAGGATTGTCCCCATTACCATCTAATTATAAATTTCTGGTATGCTTGCTCTCAGCAAATCTTGCATTAAATATAAATTCCCTCTCTACAGCCTGCACTCTACTGCAATATGCGAGATGCTGAGTCTTGGCATTTTAAGGTTTTTCTGGTATTCCCGTGTCAGCTGGTTGTGTGATATTTAAATACTTGCAGTTGGATTATAATTCTGCTGAACTGTGTGCAGTCTCAAGTTTCTACTAATTTGTTTTTCAGGAAAAATAATTTCTAGCCTTTGTTCTTTCAGAAGTGATTGTAAATTGTAACACAGACATTAAATTGACCCTAAAGGTAATAGAACTGTATTGATTGTGACCAAAAACACTAGTGACAATGCAGGAAATGTTCCAACAAGTTTGGTCCAACTGTCCTGCCTATTTCAGGTCATTTTAAACAACCATGTCTTTTTTTTTTTTTTTTTTTTTTTTTACATTTTAAGCCCTTATTTTATACTCAGTCAAAATAATTTTATCTTTGCACTACCTTTTGTGAAGATATTACCAGTTCTTTTTGCTGTCATTACATGTACACTGCTGGTGAGGCTAGCTGCTACTAGTATGGAAGAGACCAAAAAAGCTGCAAGTCTTGCAATGAAATTAATTCTTGTAATGCTTCTGTGGAATAAAAAAAAGATAATAATTTTTTCCTTAATAATAAAGAATTTAAAAAATATTTTTAGTAAGCAAAATAGTATTTTTGTGTACCAAACAGATATTTGTTTTTATGTTGTGAAACCATCTTGAAACATCATAGATTATTTTTAAGGAAAATTTTCAACATAGGAAGAGCACTTATATATATTATTAAGAAACCAAAGGTTTTATTTGATAATGTGCTGAGTGATGTAAAATTGTGTAATAATGGTCATTTGAAGAATTTCTGTGTTCTTTCCAAGAAAGCATTAGTAACCAATGCAAGGTTTTCATGGGTCAGGCGAGAGTGGAAGATCCAGGCTTTGGTGCTCTGTCTGGTCATCCACTGGAGGATAAAATCTGACATGCTGCTATTACTAACATAAAGCTAGGTTTCTGAAAATAGAATATAAATTGCATTGTGTAAGTAATGAATCTCTGTCTGGGAATCCTGCAGTCTGACTGACTGAAAAAGTCTTTTATGTAAGAGGTGATGATCTCAGCACTCAAAATAAATTTTGATCTTATTTTTTGCAGATTGGATTTCATAGTCTCCAGCTAGGTATCTGTCAGTCTTGTTGAAGGCAGCCAATAAGTGGTCACAGCTTTTTTTCCCGTTATTTATTCACCAGGGTCCTTCTGCAGCTCCATTTTTTCCAGCTAGTTAGACCATCCTCTATTCTACTTTTTAATCTCCATGGATTTTGTGTGGGTTTTTTTTTTATTCTTTGTTCTTGCACCCAGTATTACTCATAGGTTGAGATTCATTCCCCAATCCATCCTGATTTAAGGGTGTATATCTGCTAGATTATTCCTCTTGAAGGTCTGTTTTGCTTGTTTACTTTGTTTTTCAGCGTTGTGGTCAGGCATTAATAGCCTCACCCTTTACATAACAGTAGACCAAATGGCCTGGCTCTGAACTGCAGAAACTGTAGTGAGTTTATGGGTGTGTCTTCTAGCTAGGTTGGTAAGGGGTTAATCAGCTTGAAAATACAACATTATAGATTTATTTGTTGTCATAGCTAACTCATTGGGTATGGATTCCTGGGGAATGGATTGTTGGAATACTGGATCTCTGAATTGCCAATTATATTTTAACTCCATTAATGGTTTGTGGGAAAGTATTAAATATTTAACAAGAGGCTTATTGACTTGCTGTTTGATGCTGCTCTTTTCTGCTTGTTTCTCTGGGCTGTTTTTCCTTGAATCAGAGGAGATGAGATTCTTTGTTATCAGAGAAGTACTATGAGATTTCTTTCACATCTGATAAGTTACCTCAGTTTTAGGTCCAATATCTGGGAAGGCTGACAAATTTGTGTTTCTGTTCCATTTGTTAGGACTGGCCCTAACAAGTTGCTCTTGGCTTCATATTTAAGTTGTCATAAACAATTCCGATTCTCCTCTTGACTTCCCCAACCTCTTAGTAGAATTTTCCTATGCGTGTCTCTCTGGTATGATAGCTTGCAACAGGGATCATGTAAAGAGTTATTATTTTTACTACAAGCTAAGTTTCTCTCCTTGGATCCAAATAACCTTCCTTTTCCTTATATGATTTGGGAAGGATGAGGCTAGTAGACTTACTAGGGTATCTTCCCACTACAGCTTAGGCTGTTTTTTTTATTCTTCCTTCACTCACCCCCCCCCCGCACCCTCCAAGGGAGCTCTGTGGATGGGGAAAGGTATAATACAGAATCACCCAGTGGCACTTAAATGATATTTTTAGGTGGTTGTAGTTTGCCTCACATATTATAGTTGAGAAATCCATTACCATTCTCAGCTGGTTGATCCAAGACACAGGAAGCCAACTACTAGGTATGAAACTGTTCCCCTATGTAAAATATTTAGTAATAATGGCATTCAGAGGCTAAAAGAGATTAGCACATTAGCAAAGTAAGGGAGACGTAGTGCACTTGGTTCACCTTCTTGGGATTGTGTTCTCATTTCTTCAGCTTTTGAATGTTATTTGATAAGTAAAGACCTCCAGATGTCCCATGACTGGCACGTCACAGAAGGTGGGGATCTATAGAAAATGTGTGTCAACATGTATTGCGCTCTGCAAGGAATCCTTGAAGGGTGCTGCACTGAAGAACAGTATCAGGCGTGCTTTGGGTTGGTCACCTGGGTTTCCCCATAAAGTTACTTTTATTATTTTTTTTCTAACCACTTTCTAAATATCTTCTGTCCTTCTAGTTGTGGTTCTCCAATTCAAGTTTCAGAGGTGAAACTGCTCTCTTTTTCATCGGGCCAGTTAACGGTGTTCCTGCCAGCAGAGGTGAAATCTGTAGGGACAGAAACAGATCATGTGCTGCCTTTGCAAGAACTGGCCATGAGGACCCTCTATAACACCTACTACAGGTTTTTAAAAGGTATGAAATTTCTGCATTCTTCAGATTACAGAAAGAGTGGAAGTGCTTTTCTGGCAGTGATAGGAACATTTCAAATAGCTCTTCAAAGAGCTGTGCAAGGATTAATATTTTAAAAGATTTATTTAATCAAATTATGTTTGAAATGCTGTATTAGAACAGAAATGTCAAATATCAAAAAACAGAGATCCAAAGACTATTTCTAAGGTCGAGTGGTGCTTACAAATGGTTTCTTTCTTGAGGACTGCATAAAGAAGGACGCTTTTTGCAGGAGAAACTCTTTAATGGAAATAGGAGATGAGAAATACAGTTCCTGAGGCAAGATTAGATGCATCAGCCAACAATGCAACTTCTTGCCAGGCAGCACACTCCTAAACTGGCAGACTTGTTATACATAAGGCAACAGAAATGCTAGCAGCCCTTGGCCATTTCAGTACAGCATGACAGCTGAGCTGTTTTAGTTCTGCCCCAATTCAGACTCTTTGCTGTGAAGTGGCCCTTGGCTCATCTGGTTATGCATCATGCAATCACATGAGTTAGCAATATCTGATGATAACCCGCAGATTCAGATTTTGTCAGATTTAGATGTATTGTGACTCCCCCCTATTCACGGCATCTTGGGAATTCATCAGCTTTAGAAGTGAAAAGTAGAAAGCAGAAGGGTAGAGAGTTACAGTGGAGAGATTAGCAGGTTTATAAGGGATCACTTGTACCATGGCCACTGGAGGAAATCATAACTGCTGAACTATTGCTTTGCCAGGAAAAGTGTACAAGGACGTCTGCAGCAAATATGCTGTAGGGAAGAAGCTTCATGTTGAGGGGTGGGATAACCACACAAGCCTGCGTTCATAGGCAAACGGCACTGCTTTGTGGAGAATGTATTTACTGACATAGAGAACTTATTAATTGACCAGTTTGCCGTTGTGTATTTTTTATATTTCTGCATATGGAGGGGAGAGGGGAGGTTTTTAGTCATTTAGTATCAGGATATCAGCTGCACCAAGCTTACACAATGATGAATGCTGTTTCATTTTGATTTGCAAAATTCCAGTCTTTGAAAAGGAGTTTGAGAACATCAGGTACAAGATCTTTTAAATCATCAGTAACTACTTTTCTCACCCAGTTGTGACTTGCACAATAATTTCTGGAATATGACTATGTGAATGTGGTTCCTGAAGATGCTGGTGAAGTTTGGTTTGGGAATAGCAAGACAGCATTGCAAAATCAGTTTAAGAAATGGTTTGTAGATGGTTTATACAAGGCTGTGAGGATTATATCTAGTTGCAGCCAAGGTGCAGAACCTGAAAAAGATGGTGAAACTTTTTTTAACTATCTTGCCTACTTCTAGTTTGCTACACTGTACTATGTAGTCGTCTTATATATTTATACACACACACACACACATATATCTTATTCTGAGTGACGTTATTAAAGAGTATGTGCATTACCACTGGCGACACCCACATTTCAGTGAGGCAAGAGTAATGCATAGTTCAGACAGGGGTAAGATAATGGTGTGCTGGGGAAGCACATATGATTAAAGTAGCAGATTTGATCTATCACTGCCTAAATTTGCAGTTTCAAGGGTGCTGTTAAATACTTGGCGGCTGCTAGGTAGGTATGACAGAAGCGACTGGACTACTTTTCCTCAGTCTTTGCTTGGCTACAGAATGTGACCTTTTCTTTCTGACGCAAATGTACTATTCGTCATGCTTGTCATCTCAATTGAGGCTGTTGTGGTACATTGTGTATGGGGTTAAACCTTACAGTGTTTGAAAGCTGAAACTAGTGTGATATCACAAAACTGATTTATCAGGTACTGCATCTTGTCTTGATTACTCAGCACCTAAACTCATTCACCTGTCTTGGCTGTCTCTCAGTTTCTAAATGGAGATTAGCATGTTGGTTTTAATTTATAAAACACTACATGGCTTGGGCTAAGCCTGAGAAAATGATTGCTCTTTCCCATGAAATGACCCTGGAGTCCCTTTTGACGAAATGATGGCATCTTGTAAACTGTGGGGGCACACTTAAGAGATTATGAATGTATTGATCTTTTTATAATGGTCTTTTTGATTGGACCTGTGAGAATTATGCTGGGCTGGATTGTATTTCAAGTAATTTAAAATATTTCAGATCCCTTTTTGCTGATGGTGGAGTTTGGGCTTTTTAGTGACCTTAGCTATCCTGCTGGATTGGTTGCTGAAATATTTTAGTAAAATACTACTAATGTCCTTTTCAGAATTTTGTACTGTTATCAATTACTAAACACCTGTCTAGATCATCTTTGTGTCTAAAAATGCTTTATGATATATTACTAGTTTTTATTATTTGCTTGAGCTATAATATTTCCACCTGGGTATTTGGGCCCAGTTAATCTTACGCCCACAGATGCTAAATTTACACATTTAACTTTAAGTTTTTGAACTTCTACATGGAAAGCACCATGTGCTTCACCCTAATTGTGGTAATTTGTGTTACCTTGCTTTTCTTTTGACAAAGTCTTCAGAATGTGAGACAGATGATTTTCTGAATTGTTCATGGATCATGCTTGTTGTGTTTGATTTTATTATGCAATTGTTTTGTTACAGGCCTTTTTTGTTTCTTTTCTTCTCTAGATTTGAACTTTCTGACTCCAATCTCACTACCCAAAAGCCTCTTGGAATTGCTGCACTGTCCCTTGGGACACTGCCACCGCTGCAGCCAGCCTATGTTTACCATTGTCTACCCAAAGCTCTTTCCCTTGAGGGAAACTCCAATGGCAGGATTGCATCAAGGGTAATTATACAGGAAATTACACTGGGGTTTAATTTAGGAAGAAAAACACCTTATGGAACAAAGCATATTCTTAAGGATTTTTTTTTTTAACTTAGCAGCCTTTCAGATCTAAAGCCCCTGTCCTATGATTGCATGTAAAAGTTGACAAATCTTTTATTTACGAGACAACCAGGATACTGCTGTTAGGCTGTTTAACAAGGGCTACCACACTTGCCTGTTTCAGACTGCTGTAAGATTGTGAAGGGTTTTGATGTGATGGGATTGACTTGTTTGTGGTAGTGCAGCACCATGCAGCACATGCATGGCACTTCTGTGCCTTGGGAAGGAAATACCACCTAACACCAATACTTCCCCTGATGGTCTCGACCCTGACTTCAGGAGAATGCCACCACCAAATAAAAGTGCTGTAGGATTGAAGATGGAAAAAAGCTCTAAAGCCAGAGCTTAATTAAAATGTTCTGCGGTAAAATACTCGTTTTTCTTTCCATGCTAATTAACTTGAGATATGCTGTGGAAGCATTCTGCATTGTAACACACACTTTGTAGCAATACATCTTTTAAAAAATATTTCAGTTTTTTGTGGTTGTAGCAGTTGTGAATGTGTCTGCAGGATTCACAAGTCAAGTAGACAAGCCTACACAGACTTCCTGACCTGCTGGACAGTACAGTCATAGAAGGGACTCAAAAGTAGGAAATGGTTCAGGGAATATTGCCCTCATGTAGGTAAAGACTTAAAATATCTTTAAGGTGAGCACTGATTGCTTTGCAGTGATTCTTTCCCTAACCGCTATTAGTSTGAGTTGATGCTGTAGCCTACCATGAGCCATAATATCAACGAATCCACTTTCTGCAATGGAAAAGCATCATCAGAGAAATTTCAACTGGTTCTACTTGGACAAAAGTACAGTACTGTTTGAAACATAATAAAGGAGGTTTAAAGAAAAGTTAGTTGGAGTTAAACGAGCAAATCTGATGTTCAGGTTCTTTTTAGAGAATTCAAGTCAAGCCATTAGTTACAAAGCATATGCCTAAAGGTGGGGAGCAGAAAAGAAAGGTGCTTTAAAAAGGAATGTTTCTGAAATTACTTGTTGGTATATATAATGCACAAGAATGCCACTTAGTTCTTGTCCTGCTGAAATCCATTGATTTGATAGTTATCTTCCATAAAAATAAGAAACTGCTTTTCAATAGGAAGATCTTTAAGAAAAAAGAAGAGACTAATTAATGATTCAGGTTGATGGTATCTATTTTCCACAGCTGCATCACAGGTTATTTTGCTGTGAGTTTGTGGCATAAGAGGTATCTGATTTGTAAGCAATTCAGCTTTATGAAATGAAAACAACTTAGGTATGCCAAATCTGGGCAGCAGCCAGAAGGCTGCATAAATGCTATTTTGGAAAAGTCATCTTTCTTAGAAAGATCTGATTGTAGAGACTGCATACTTCAAGTTGCCATTCTGTTACACTTCAGTTGTATGTTGAAATTCAATGGATTTCACGTTGAGTAAAATAAATTGCTTCCACATTACAGTCTTAATTCAGAGTGGCATAAGATGTTATTATCATGCTATAAAAAATGTCTTTGAAGCATTGAACAGTATAATTTTCTAAGAAAGTGATGGAAAACTAATTGCTGGTCACTAAATGCTTATATAATCTGAAATAATCCAACAATGCGAGAGTTTGGACTAGCGTAGGGAGCTCTACTTTCTAATTAATTGCTAAGCGTTGTTCATTGTAGAACTTACCAGCTACGAGATGATAGACGTATCAGTAGACACCTTTAGGAATTATTGAAGTTATGACTCAACAAAAACATACTTTAGGGCTATTTTGGAAGAACATTATATTAACATTCTAAAATATATTAATTGAAAATACATATTTCTACATGGTTTTCACTTGTTTAAAAAATGGTTATCGTTCCTTCCCTTAGACAAGAATGTACTGTGTTCTGCAAAATGCCTTAATGAATACAGTCTTAAGTAGCTGACATTTGATGCAAATCCACAGAAAATGAGATCTAAACAGGGTAGCCTGTCATCCTTACCTCTGTATCTTGTGCACTTGACATGGTGAGATTAATGTGGAATTGTAGAGGTGTGATAGCTGGTTTAGAAAGACACGAAGGACAGGGTTTCTGTTCTAAAGAGCTTACAGTGACCATGAAAACACACAGGGTAGGGATCCTGAATGTTTGAACAGCACTGATTAGCACATGCCACACCCATGCCAGTAACTTCTGTCTCGATTTCCGTATCACATTCTGTATCCTCTTATAGGAAAGGATAGTTTTGAAGTGTTGAACTGGATTTCTGTATCTGAAAAAGCACAGATGACATGAGCACTGGGTAAAGTGTGATTTCTCGGTTAGTAAAAAACAGATCTTAACATTTTTAAAGCAGATATCTAGGTCCCTACCAGGATGGGGGCAGGAGGAGGGTCACAGTGAGGCGAGCATCATGCTTTCATGTTGCCACCCCTGCTGTAGTACCTGGCACAATGCCACAGCACTGCCTGTTGATTGTCCCTTCTGAAGATCTTGGCCCAGTTCGTTCACTCGGCTCAACCAAAGGAGGACACTGGACTTCAGTTACTTCATGCCTACAAGCAGTAATTTAAGAAACACATGAGCAAAGCTGAAGCAAAGAATTACCCAGCTATTCTCCTTTTAGCTGTTAAACCTACTGGCTATAACACCCCACCACACCCTCCACAGAAAGAAAAACCACATGCTGCTGCTTTAAACTGAAAACATAAGAAGCCAGGAAGGTTTTTGAGAACCCCTGCAGTGTTTCCCTGCCTTTGTATCAGGCACTCATATAGAGCAAATGAACCTTCTTTTTCTGAAGTGTTGGGATCAGCTAATCCTGTATTTTACAAACCAGCATATTGTCTGCTGTGGAATGGGGCCAGGAGCTTTAATCTTTACTGACAACTGTTCCCCCCCCCCCCCTTTTTTTTTTTTCTAGGAGGACAGCTGTTAGTTTTGTGGCATACTGCTGCTCCACCCAGTGTCTGCAGACTTTTGACCTACTGAGTTGATAAACATTTAAAACTACTCAGGAGTGCTGCCAGTTTAAAGCTGCATTAGACGTCGCATCCCATTGGTACTGGAATACTGTGTGCRTGTGCCAAAGCAGCAGAAGTGCCCAGTCGGGAACACTAAGAGGCACTTAAATCCTGCCCTATCAAATTTGGATGAACTGCAGAAACTTTTCGGAAGTGTAAATACCAAGCTTTTAAAAGTATTAACTTCTCTCTCTTCCAAGACAGCATACAAACCAAACAAATTCACAAGCTCTGACTTCAGGATTTCCAGTATTTTTCAAATGTGGCTGTCTTCAGGTTGACCCACTGCATCATTTGAGGCAGTTTTCATTCCTCTAACAGGGGAAAAAAAAAAAAGTCCAGTTATGACAAGCCAGTTTTCACTTATTTGCCCCCTCATCCTCATCATGCCTACAGCTGGATTTAGGTGTATAGATCTAAGCCTACAGAAACCTTTGAAGGATCCCAGTGACTTCCCCATAGAATTTAGCTTTATTTTCTCCCTTTCATAATACTTGCCCCAGCAGAGTTATCCCAGTTGTATACCAAGTCTTTGACAGTCAACTGTGCTATTTAAATCCACATATTAAACGCAGATCTTTTTCTGGTATCATTAGAAGCCACAGTGATTTAATTGGAGTAACTAGGATATGTCTGGAGACTAAAGATTCTGTTTCAGTAAGGAGGCCAGTACTGATGTCTACACTAAGTGGTCTTGCTCCAGCATGTTTGAGGGTGTGTTTTCTTTATTTTCATCACTCAAGTTTTTTATTGTTAAAAACACTTCCCCTTTTGCTTCTTTGAGTTCTGCAGGAGGAAGATGACTTTAAGTACAAAGTTGACTTGACAAAAATAGTATATGATAGTAAATATTTATCTGTATTTATTATATTTTTACAATTGCAGACTATAGATCTGCAAAGAGTTGGTCTTCATCTTTTTCTAGATTCAGCATTTGGCTGATTTGTGAAAGTGTGTCAGTGGAGTGTGTTAACCTCGGAGAAGGCTGGAAATCCGGGAGGGGGACGTATGTGTATCTCCATGCGTAGGTATATATGCATACATAGATATCTTCACAGAAGGGCTGTAACATTTGTTTTTGTATATTAATGGCAGATTTAGCGCAAATTTCCACTATCATATTTGTGGGAATCCTTTTTTTGTTAGATCTTGAATAAAGGACAAAGGATGGAAAAAAGGCCCAAAATGTCTGCATGAATTAAAATTTTAATTTTACACTGAAACAGTTTATACAAAATTGGCCCCTCTTGACTTGTTTTGGAATATGTAATTTTTTTTTTTTAATACAATGTGTTCTTTTTTTTTTACTTTCTATGTCTTAGGTATAAACTACTTGTTAATTTAGCACAGTGTGCCACTCTGTGCCRTAGGTAGTTACAAGCTGAAATAGATATGAATGAAACGGTTTGTTATAAAAATGGCAAGATAAAGAGACTTATTTGGTACTATATTAGCATATGTTGTGGTGAGGTGTGCATACTTTGAAGGGAGGAGGCATTAAAATGTTTTCCTTTTGCCAAAGAAGCATTTGTTCCCGCTGCAGGATTCCTGGCATCTCTTCAATAAATAGAGTATCTTAAGAGCTTAAAAGAGTACCAAAAAGGCAGTTTTTGAGGGTAGAATTTTTAGGTTGTGCATGTTACTTGTAAAAGCTTTGCTGGTTTTATTGGGTTGGTTTTAGAGAGTTGAATTAGCATTAAGAAATGTAGAACTTAATCCTTCAGGAATGCAAGTATCATCTACTGTTTAAGAATTGTGAAACTTTCTAAAATAAATCCCATTTATTAAATGTGCTTTGCAGTAGGGGAAAGAGCCATGTCCAAGCAGACTTTGTACTATTGGATTTCTGACTCCGTCATTTCACTAATTTGTTTCAATGTTGGTATCCCCAACAGGCCTTCCCACCCAGCGGGGTTTACCGCTGAAGCAGCAAAATGAATCTTCAGCTTTTTTCTTTTCCTTCAGTACTACACAGTTGAGATGTAAATTGCCCATGTATAATTATACCTATATCAGAAATGTGCAAGTGTAGTACAGAATCCATTTTTTAAAACGGATGATAAGAGAACTGTGGTAGTGTTACAAATATTAATTTTTGATACAATACTCTGATCAGGAATTTTCAGTATTATTTTTACTGTGGCTTCCTCTGTCTTTGAAGGAGATGTTTTGTTGGAAGTTTATTTGTCCTCTTTTTATAGCAACTTGTAGACTTTAAAACACAGCTTATTTCTGAATTCAGTCTGTAAATGTTATTTTGGAATTAAATCTTTTGATCAGCTAAAAGGCATTGGCATTTGTTTTATTAGCAGTCAGATAGTAAGAGTGGAGCTTTTTTTTTTAATTTTTTTTTTCTTTCTTCTTCCCATAAGCTAATTATTTTTTATTGAGTTCATATCAGTGTCTTTATTACTGTCTACAAGTGCAGTTCAGAAGAAATTCTAGTCTGTTCTATAAGCAGGATGAATCTTAACTAACATTTTAATAGATGATATTTCAAGAATGGAATGTTCAATGAATAAATGACTTAAATACGCAATTGAAGCTGAAATGTCATACACTATTTTTATAAAACAAGGAAGAGGAAAGCCAATATATAGACTGAAAATGCAGCTTAAATTCATGTTTCTCTGATTTTAAAAATTTTTTTTATATGAACAGTGTATTCATCTGTATCTTTGGGTGATACTGTTCTAGATTAAAATAACTCCATTCTCACTTGTTCAAATTTTTCTAAAGTTGTTCTACTGTAAGAGTATTTCATAACCAGCTAACATGAGAGCCAGCTATGCAAGTTGCAGAGGGGAGAGGGAGCTTGTTGCTGATTGAACTGTGCATCACTTGATTTTTAATACGAGGTGTCACAGTACTTGGACTTCTTTAACGCGTTTATTCCTAGGTAATTTTTGATTGCTTGCTCTTGTTAGTCAGGTTATTTCACACTGAAATCAATTTTTCCTTGTACTGCAAAAAACCTGGTTCCAGCAGTTGAAAAAAAATTACCATTTTTAAAGGGGTTTTTGTCATAAAAGTAGATCTTAACTCTTTGCTTAGGGTGGGAGCAGAAGTTTCTGGGTTTTTTTCTAGGCATTATGAAGAGAGGTGCAGGACAGAAATGAGAGAAATAAGTCTTTAACCCATTGATATTGCTATAAAATTTTTCTGAGTAAACATTAACTCCTAATGTGATTAGGGAGCACAGGCATAATTTTTGTTTATGTTGTGATAATAGGCACCACATTAATAAAATTGGGACCCTACTGCTTATAGAGATAACTTTTTGTTCTGCCACAAAGGAAACAGAGGAATCTCTGGCTTTGTTTAAGAATACTACTTGAGCAGTTTTACCGTGGACGCTGTTACATTTGGAGCACTGTCCTTGGGAACCTTCCTGTTACTCCCCCGGAGGAACAGAAATACAAATGTCCTTTCCTGTGCGAAGAAGGTCTAATATCAAGCAGTGCATATTTTTCTGTTTTGGCCTGATGCTTCTTTTGGGCTCTTATTGAAGTTCATTACAAACCTTCTATTTACTTCGTTGCGGTGAGGTTAAGATCTTAACACTGAGCAGAACGGAGCTGTTTATTGCCAAGTTGGCTTCAATTCTGATATATCGTATTCTGCTGAATCCCTTTTTGTGGCATGAAGGGAGGACGAGACTGTTGTAACACCCATGTGGTAACAGCGTGTCAGGTTTTACTGACATCACAGCCAAGCTGAAGACTGGAGAGTGACAAACCTTTCACTGGAGAGGATGACTTTTTTTTTTGAAGGCCACTGCGGCCCCATCAGAGTGCCACTGATAACAAAAGAACTTTTGCCTTGATGTCAGTGGAGGGTGGATCAAGTTTTAATTGATGAGAGAGAAGAATGTGTTTTACCATCTTTGTATTTCTTGCAAAAACTGGGACAATGACACTGAAGTCCGTGCCTGCTGCTAGGCAGCCTCTCTATCTGCAGCTGAACTTACGTAATTCCAATATGTTAACTATCTTTGCCTCTTACCTCCCTCTTAATACTACTCATGTTGTTGCAAAATGTTATAGTTAACTTGTGATGGAAGAGGCTGAGTAAATTGAATCCAGAGTTTTTATTACTTTTTGTATTACAGACCTATTTTGTAAGAGACCAAAGGTCTGGTGGAAAGAAATGGCAAGGTTCATGTGAAGTCTTCATTGCTTTTGCTTTTATGTGCCCTTCTTTGGATTACAACTTGAACTTGGATTGCAACTGAGTTCGTTCTATGTCTGTTGAAAGCATATGTGTATTGCTTTTTTGCTCTGTATTAACCAAATGTCACTTAGTGTGAAGGTGAGCTTGCTAGATGTTTTATTTAAAGTTAGTGGTGCGATTTATTGTATGTGCTTGTTAATAAACTATATTTTTGGATAGAATTACAGTCCATTAAAGTTAACTAAATTCTTGCTCCTGGGGCTATTAAGCTATGTTAGGATGTAGCATTTAATTTACATTTTGGTTCATTTGCATAGTAATTAGCTAATAAGTCTCTTGTCCCAAGGCTGAAGAGGAGGGGTGAAGACACTTCTTAAAACACTACCAAGCCCAAAACACCACTTCAATTCACTTAATCCCTTTGTCTCAGACAATGTAGTTCACCAGATCTTGCATAATAGGAACAAAACCCATATGGAAACATTACTTTAGACCCTTCTATGGATTGATCAAAAGAAAAATAACTTTTCAATAGGGCTGTATTAAGTGCCACCCTGATAGTCCATAGATGTGGCTGTGGTTCATGTATTACTTACTAAGCAGCATTCAGCAGCTTTTTTTCCCCTCATCTAACAGATACCATAGGAACAAGGTTGCCAAAAATAAGTAGAAATTAAGCATCTGTTTTTCCAGTTTTTTCACTCCTTGCTGTGCAGCATTTTGCTTAGTCAAAGTTGCTACTCTGTATCTGTTCTGATGAGTTCTTTGAGTTGGATGCTCTCTGAATGACTGTACATGTATTGGGTGAATACTAGCATATCCACTCTTAAATGAGACCTACGTTGGTCAAGGTGACTCTTAACATCAGTTATAATGGATGCCTTGGAGGGTTTAGATACCATTCAGACTTCCCTGATGCTTGTTTGCTAGTAAGTTTACAATGACTTGCCTTTTTAGTATTTTATAAATGACAACATAAATTTTCCTACCCTTGCAACGTAGGTAACCTCTGTTAGCGAGGCAGCAGAAGGAGGACGCAAGTCCCTTAATAAGTGAGATGGGGGAGGGGGAGAACAACCCTTAACCTCTAACTTTTACCAACCACTGCTGTGTCCCTTATGAATTAGAAAGAAACAAATGGGAGAGCTTAACATCCTTTTCCTTTGCAATTAAAAGTACTTGGCATAAATGCAAGCTAAGTGGAAACTTTAGTGGCTGAATAATGCTATTGTATGCAGGAAATGAGAGGAGCTGAGATCTCACTTGGAAAGGCACTCAATGTTTTGTGACTTCTAAGCCAAGATTTAGGGCTGTTCTATGTGGTGACATTTTGGGAACTTGAGAGCTGAATTGAGCCACTGCATCTGCATCCCCCAACTTCAGTGATCACTTAATATTACAGAAGAGCCCTCTCTATTCTGCACTGAAGAACCCTACTGGTATTCCCTGTAGCTGGCTCAGGAGCCTGGGAGTGGCCATTTATAACTATCAGATTTCTGTCTGCTACTTCAGCAAGAAAGAGCAAGACTTGACCGAGTGCTTTCTTTATCTTTTGACATTTTAAATAATAAAACCCTCATAGCATGCTTTTTTCAGCACCTATTATGCCCTTCAGATATCTCCCGCTCCCAGGCAAAAGACCTTGACACATCTGTGAGAGATCTTGAGTCTCAAGAATTAAAGGAGTTCTGTTGTTGGAGGTGCTGAAGTGATTTGACTTTCTGATGATGCCTCCCAATTGGCAATCAAGGGCTAATTTCTCAAGTACCCTGATGCTCTTTTGTATGTTCATGAGAAATGTAAATATTGACTGGCTCTTTGTGTCAAAAAAAGCTGTGAGTCATGGATGCCTGTTCTGTTGCTAAATATGACTACAACCATGGTATGAGGACCAGTGCCTTGAAGGTGTTCTGCTGTCATTTTCTGTGAACCTCATGAAGTTACGAGGTTTAAATTTTTTTCTTCAGATCAATTGAGAAAGCTTTCTTGTAATGAAAAATGCAATACTGAGTTTGTTTATTGATTGTTGAATTTGTTTATTCATTTATGAATGTTCTCTAAGTGCACTATTATAACAGCATATCAAGCTATTCTAGTAAGAAAGCAAAAAATGCATTGTTAAATTCCATTTTGGTGCAGGTAAGGTCCACTGGAAAGCTAACATTTTGTTTAAGAATGAGAAACAGCTAATTCATGATAAAATGGAGATATGGTTCGAAGATGCTGACAACATTGCCGAGATCTTACGAAAAATGTTTAAAAAGATAACTAATGTTCCTTTTAGGGGCAAGTATTAACTAATTGTGGTATCAAACATGCCTCATTCTGCTTTTGTTGATCCACCTTCTGGCTCCTATAATTCTGCATTTGTAGCTATTATATCAATCTTACTAGGTTTCCTTTACACTTCGGAGTTCTAAACATTGATTTTTATTGTTAAAGCAATTAGAAGAATCAAGCTGAATATTCTTGGGTTAGTTTGTGATAACTGTGATTGCTTTGCTGGCACTGAAGTTTCGAAACAGTCTGAGTATGGACTTGAATTTGGCTGCCTTTGCTTTTGCCTTGTCTGTGTTGGCTCTCTAATTTCATTTTGCAAAAAGCCAAATCAATGTAGATGATACATGAAGAGAAGAATTATGAAAAAAAAACAGCTTTAACTTTGTTCAGAAAGCCTAGCTTGGAATAGGGCTGGCAAGGTCTCCTATATGAATTCTAGGTAAGTGCTCCTTTTAAAGTAGGATGAAAAGCAGTGAGTTGTCCAGGCAGTAGAGAACCCCATGTCTAAAAGTACCAGGATTAATTATTCTGTATATTCACACCTTATTGTTCTATATCTTTGTTTCTACAAAAACTGAGTAACTGCCACAATAGGGAGTTAGTTTATATCTTACATCTTTGTAGAATTAAGATTGATTTTATACTTCTACTGATACACTCATTACTCTCACAGTGTAATACCTCTTTTGTTTCTCTTCCTATATAGTTGCAAATAACAGCCCTTCTTTCCTCTCTCAGTCCTCACTCCCGACCAGAAAATGATGCTCCATTCTCTAGTGAGTACACAAACTCTTGCTGTGGTCCCATTTTCCCTGATATTAAAGCAGTGTGTTACCTGCACAGTGACACACGTTTGTTCTTCATCAGGCAAAAGCACCTCATCACATTTCTGTAAAATTACCTAGATCACAAATATGCATTCTGTTCTGGCTGCAGATGAATAGAGGATATCTAACTTAAATTAATGGATTCATTTATATTAAATCAGTACTTCGTATCAGATTTTTAGATCTAGCAGTATCTAATCCTGGCTCTGGAGCCTCCATTATGAAACATGGGGGCTCAAATTTCTCCAGTAGCTCTACCTAAACTGTAGCCAAACTTATGTCTGATTCCTGTAAGGATACTTGGGAGGTGGTTTGAATTGAAAACCTCTATTTAATTATCTCCTTTTTCCCTCCTCCCTCAAGGAAGCTTAAATGGTGCAGGAACTGATACCTACTAGCTAAAAATTTCTTTCCAGGTCAGTGCTGAGCCAGTTCCCCTCCCTGCCGTGTCGGGTGGCACGCTGACATCCCTGCCCAACTTGCTGCTCTCTGGCCCCAAGCTGCAAAGATGAAAAATATTGATTCCAGTCCATCTCATTGAAGTAGTATCATGAGGTGTTCACAGACGTGCTGGGACTAGTCTTTTACTTACAGGAACATTTATCCAGGGGGATCTAGTGTGTTATGTAGCAAGAAGCTGCAAGAGGGAGAATGAATTTACTGTTTCCATTTACAGTCAGTAGCCTGAGAGCTTACTGTGGCTTTAGCTATTCTTGATTAATTTCATATGTGGATGCTCCTATTCCAGAATAAAAGTGCCTTGTTATTAAAGAACTTAATTCCTTTAATTTCATTTGGGAATAAGTACATCCACACACCTGGTATTTACATCCGAGATAGCTATTTCTTTATGAATTTACACCCTGCTCTGTTCTGGATCAGATCTCATGTGTAGCTAAATCCTTGTATTCATTTCACAAGACCTGATTTATTGTTTAAAATTCTTTCTTTTGGGAAGTACCTGGTTGGAAAATAAAAATTCAGCTTGCAAGGATAAGATGGGGGCGGGGAATATAAAAATTCTGAAAACAATTGGTTTGGAAGCACTGCCTTGGAAAACACTGTTACATGTCAGATCTTATTCTACTGTTTTATTCTGAAACATCTGTCTTTTGACGCTTCAAAAAAATTTATTTTGATATATTTCAAATTGAGAAATACAGCTTTGAAACATGGCTTGGAATATGTTGAAAATGTCTTTTATGTCTCCACCATCACATTTTCTAATGAAAACACAATGGGCAGGAATGGTTTGGACTAACTTTGCTCTGCCCAGGTGTCAAAGTAAGAAGCTGCACTCAGAAGTCACTCTCTGAAGCAGCCTTCCTTGCTGGATGTGGTTTGAGTTCCCTAGACACAACCCAAGGCTGCTGCGGGGTCTCAGTAACCGCTGTGTGTCCCTTGTGAGGTTGGTAAGGGAGGAACTGATCAGATGTTCTCCTCTCTGACCTGTCTTCCTCCTCTGGCTCTGAAAAGCACAATGTTCTCGGGCCTGTGGAGTACCATGGTGGTGACAGTAATGTGTTCCCCCTTGTCTGTTTCCCAGTGTGATTTGCTGCTCTGGTGCAATGCTTTAGTTTAAAGCTTACTGCTTTTTAACTGCATGGATCTGGTTCAGCTGCCAGAGGGGTCTTGCTGTCAAAGGAAGGATGCGCACTTCCATAGTGCAGCATGCGCACCGTGAATGCATAAGCACAGGGGAGAGCTTTCCTGAAGATGTATTACTAAGCTCTTTAAGATTTAATACTCTCTTGAAGTTCAAACCAGTGTAAGGGAAGGCTTAAGCAGCTTAATGGGTTAAAATGATCCATGACTCTGTCCTTCAGACAGTTTAAAGACCCTGCAGCAACCCAAGCGGGCCACCTGTTCCTCTCCCAGACAAACAGGTTACCCTCCTGACCTTTATTCTGCCACCCTTCAGTTTTGCCTGGCCTGGCTCCATGTGTGGAGTGATTGTTCTGAAGTTTGTCATTGTTTAAAATGCCACTTGCCAGAGTTTAATGTGCACAGCTGCAACCTGAGCCATCGCCGTGTGTTAATAAGACTAAAACCGTTGGACTGACACCAAAAGATCTGCTTGCACTTGGCATGTCATAAATTAACATCATTCTTACCTGCCAGGGATGATTCACTGCTGGCTCAAAGAATATTTAAACTTTAGAGGATGCCAACAAACTGGGCGGTGGTTTGACCTGCCACGTGGCCCAAGACTGCTGCTTTTCTCTGTGCCTCCGCCTTCCCTCTGTTGCAGTGTGTCGGGAAACAGAAGCTCCTTATGGCGTTATGAGAGCTTGTGTTTGTGTGCCGCCCTGGCCCTCCTGCCCCCATCTGCCAAAGGGCTGGCCTGTTTGTGGGAAGATCCTCGCTGGCTTTCGAATTCCTAACTGGATTGTTACTGCTGTTTTTGGGAGTGGTCCTGGGGGTTAATCCTTGACTAGACTGTTGCCTGTCATTGCAGCAGGTTCAGAAGGCTTTCTTCCCACAAATCCTGCCTACCCTAGGTAGGCAGGGTTGTGACGGCCTCTTAGCATCCCAGAAACTGCATATAAATTTAATGCTAGCAGAGTACACTTGACCAACTAACAGCTCACAGCAGGTGGGTTAAGCTGGTGCCYATGCTAGGCAGCATAGGAGGCGGAAAGGGATGCCCCACGTGGAAATGATGGAGATCGTATTGCAGGGTTATATGCCAGAGGTTGAACGTGCTCCTTGGAGCTCAGACTTTTGGGCTCCAGTGTCACAGCAACTGCCCAGCAGTGGGGTGCTGGTCTGTACCGGGGGATGTGCTGAGAGGGGGCCAGTGCTGCTCTCATGTTTATTCACTTGCCTCCCTGCTGCATCCAGGGAACTGCAGGGTCAGAGACTCCAGTGCTGCCCTGGGAGTGGGAACRGTCTGTTGCAGGGCAGAGAGAAATAGGAGATAAGAAGGGATGGGAGACAGTGAAAGACGTGTTTGCCCTTCCTCACTGAAGTCCGTGGATGGGGGGAGAAGGTGGGTATCTCTGGTGGACTGGGGAGGTACTTGTGTATCTCCTAATAGAGACCAGGCCTTCTTATAATGACTCGAGATTTGTCTCCCCACACTTTTCCCTCAGGGCTAATGTGTTCCTCATAAAATAATGTGAAGGCATAATGTGCTCCTTCAGTTAAAACTGCTCCTTTGCTTTCCATGGTGTCTGCATTGCCTATTTACCTTGGCTTATCCAAATCATTTGTTAAATACCAAGTTTGCATAAGCAGTCCTGTGTGGACTTTGGACCCTTGAAGTCTCACTATAGACATCAGGAGGGATAGAAACAGGCCCCGTATCTGTCTGAGATGTGTTTGAATCTGGAAATCCAAAGTGTTGTGCAGAACAGGGTGTAACCACAATTTGGTTAGGGGTAATTATGGTAGGCAATGCCAACAGCAAGCTGCAGACCTTCTCATGTTCCCCACCACAACTGCACACAGGCTGGCAATTTAACCCTGATGTAACTATTTCATTATAGCCATCACTGTATCCACTACCTTTTGTTTTCTTTTCCAGCAGGGGAAAAAAAAAAAAAATTACAGATGGTCCACTATGTATAGGTAAGAAATGAGGAATCGTATTCAGCAGGACAGACAGGAGACCTGACCCTGCAGCCCCAGCTTACCTAATGACACGATTTGGACTGCAGCGTGCTCACCTCCTGCATCAGCACCGCTGAAGCACATTCAGAGCAGGAGCAGAGGTTAGACAGTGTCTAGGACAAGGACTGCAGCTCTGCTCGGCTTGCAGACACATGGTGATTGCTGCCTGAGCTGCATAAAGGCTTATGCTGTCTATATTTTATTTTGTGGGTAGTGCGGGTTGTTGGGTTTTATTATTTTCTCTTTATGCAAGGCTAACATGGAGCGTAGCGCTGGTTGCTGGGCAGTGGGGGATTGCAGTTGGTAATAAAGGTCTGTTTTCTCACTTTCTCTATTTTTGTCTCTGGGCAGGATGAGGCACATCAGGGGAAAATCTGACTTGAAACAGAAGCTCAATTTTAAGTTGGAGTTTGACAGTCCTGCCGAGAGAGGTATGCTTACACCACAGCTGTCCGTCATCTCAGGGCACACTGCTGTGACTACTTACMCAATGGCAACCCCTGAGGTTCGGTGCCACTTCTCTCCTGGGCAATAGGTCTAATAGGGTACAGTATTACAGCCAACCCAGATCCCCTCGTTAGTGTGCAAAGTGGCATTTTGATGCCTGGGGCAGGATGTCTGTCTGGTTGTTCCCCAACTCGCACAGGTCTTGTGAACATACTGAAAAGGTRATAGATATCCTCCTGTAATGAGGGAATGGTCTTTAACAGGCATTGGAGTCAGGACTCTGGGGTCTTACACCTTTTCTTCCTGTTTTGGGCACCTACAGAAATTCTATGTATCCTTTCAGCACAGAGATGCCTCTCTGTGTGTGAGACCCTGCTGGTGGTCTGTTATTTGCAGATGGGTTTTTTGCTTGCAAGGAGAATTTTGCAATCACCAACTGAAAACTGGTCTTTGGAAGAACTCTGGTTTTGGTACAAACCTTTTGGTACAAACAGGTGAGTCTGTTTTCAACAAGGTCACCGGATATCCTCACATCTGCTCAGATGAGGAGATGAGTGAATCCAGCTGAGCTGCATTTTGTATCTGCCCTCTCTAAAATGAACTGCAGAGCTGATAAATTCTTTACCCCTTGCCCCTGCCAGCTCTGCGAATTGCAGCTTCTTTCAAAGCTCAAGTGAAAAGTGCAGACACCGGACTGCCACAGCACCATTGCTAGTGTCAGCTGAGAGACAGGCTGCAACAAGCCTAGACATGTACCGGAGTTGCTGCCCAGTCTGGGAGGGGGGATGCCAGCCACGCTGCTCCATGGACAGCGCTGGGATGTTTTTTTTCTTGTAACTTCAGTTTGAGGCAAGGGAGAAACAGTGCTCAGCACTGCTGGAGGTGGGAGGAAGGGCTTGGCCCCTCTGAATTGCTGGCCAGTAGATGTTGCCGCAAGAGTCTGTAGCTGATATTACTGGATTTTGGTTTTTGCTGGTATAAAGAAGATCAGAATCTGGCCTAGGGTGAGGGTGTTTGCGCTTTGGCAGTGGGTGTGAAAGGAGAAACTCCAGAGGGTTGGGCGGCAACATGCTAGTTCTGTTCTCTTCCGTAGATGGCCTTCCGGAGACACGCTGGGTGAGTGGAAAATGTAATGAATTTCCCAGAGCCTCCTGGTGCACTACCAAGGTATTCTTGCCAGCTTTCCAGCCTGAGATGTTGGTGCAGCTGTAGGGGCCAGCTCTGAAGATAGAGCTGATTGCAGATTAACCCCCACCATGGCAGGAGGGTTACGAGGGAGATGTTTTCTTCACCTGTGAAATAGCACACACTATAGCCACGGTTGCCTTTGGGGTAAAATTAGCTGAATAAAGGGCTCACAGTAGATCAAGCTCTTTTCAAACTGCCTTTCTTTTCTGAAAGCTCATTTGTTTATTCTGGTTCACAAACTGAGCAGTACAAACAGCAGTAAAAATGTGATGCATCCCAAATTCTAGCTGTGAGGATGGGTTTCATGACCACTGCAGTCTGCACAAGGTCTTTTAGATCCAAACCATCTGTGCGGCTCAGAGTATGCAAACTATTCATGTTGTCTTAAAGATTTACCAGGGAACAGGGCCTTAATGTGCCAGAATCTGTAAGAAAACAGAGACCTGCACCACTGACAGTCCTGAGGGTCTTGTTTTAAGCTTCTATTGAATAGATTTATTATTGTCCTGCAGCATTTAGTGATGGAGAAAAAAGCAGGAAGGGGGTTTAACAAGTGTCTCGTATGGTTTGTGTTGTCTCTGCTATGCTGAACCTTTCTTTCTGCTCACACAGCAGGGTTTTTCTCTGCCTCTGTTTCCTTTGTGCAGATGGTAGCAATAGGTTTCTTTTCCCCCCCAGCCGTCAAATTAACAGCCTTGGCGAGCTTTCATTTGCTGGCTAGTTTTGGGTGGTGCTGGAGGATTGCTCCACGCAGTACATTTCCAAGACTGGCTTTTAACCCAAGCTCTATAAAAACAAACTTTTTTTTGTTTGTTTATTTGTTTGAGAGAAGGGACCTTGGGAAAGCAGATATGAAATTTGCTCTGACTGTATTTTGTCCGCTGAAGGAGTTGGCTTTGAGTTGCATTAGAATAGCAGATTGGCTTCTTGCACAAATCTCCCACAAGCAATGGGCTGAATTGGGAAAAGCTGGTGGGCAGAGGTACTGGAAACAATCTTCTGCTGTGTTAAAGCATCCGCAGGAGGCACTAATGAAAACTCTGGCCTCATATCTCCAAACTGCACAGCAAAGCTTTCCAATCCATCCAGTTGCACAGATCAGCTTCAGAATACGATATCCTAAGCTTGTGAATTTGCAACATGATTTCCTCTTCTTTCCCCCAGTCACAGTAATCCAATACGATATCAAAGAGCAATTGTAAAATGGCAACCCCTCGCCATTATCCAGTGGCGCTAGTAGCAGTATTTAGCTTACAGAGAAATTAGTGGTCTGAACTGCTCCATTGATACAGATGCTGATGCAAGTGGATTCTAACCAGAAACAGGTGAAGAATTACCATTTTTTTTTTTAATAAATGTAACAACAACCCAAAGGAAGAGATGGGCGCTAGGTTTCCTAAAGCTTTACAGAGAGCCTATGGGAGAGACATAAACTGAGCCAAGTGCTCCTGAGTCCAGGTCCTTGTGCCTTTACTGTTTTATGTTTATCTATATATATGTATTTATATATCTATATTAAAATATATATAATATTATATAGATATAGTGTGTGTATATATGTATAGTATATACAGTTTATATGCTAAGGGAACTTAGCACAAATTTGAAGTTCTTTCATTGCCTGCCTGCATGCCTTTCTAACTCAAAAAGCTCTGCTCTTGGCATCTTTCTGTAGTACAGCAGCATGTGCGGGCACATCTAGGTTGGCAGCTTTGTGCGTACTTGGTGCATCTTCACCTTTTGGGGTTTACTTTGTGGCAGAGACCTGTAACATGCTAGAGACTGTAGGACCCAGGCTTTTGGCTATCTCCTCTATCTTGAGGATGTAGTTTGAAATATTCGCTCATCAGCTGTTTCATTTAAACTTGGTTCTACTTGAAAAAGAACCTGTCTATCCAACATACTGCCACGCCAGGAACAACAAAAGATACAGAGCCACTGCTCGGCCTTGCATTTGTTTCTCACATGTGTTCCAGGACTGCTCTCCTCAAACCTCCTCACTGGTTGTTTTCATCTGTTGCTAGAGCCGTATGTCTCTGAAGGAAGGACCAGCTCTGCCATTTGAACAATCCTCCTCCATCTGCTGCTACTGCTCCTATTACTGTAGCTGTGTGTGAAGTGGCAACTTGGTGACGCCAGGCTTGCAGACACTTCATCAGTCTATCTGTCATTGCTTGTGTGTTTCCAATAACCCGTGCTAGGTGAGGTCATCACAAACGTGCATTTTAGCGCTGGGCTTCAATGGTTTAAGTTTGCTAGGAATAAGACCACTGCCATCGGTAATTAGGCTAGCTAGGATAAAAATTCACTGGGCATTCAGTCCCGCTATTCTTGGGGAAACAGCAAACTGCTGTTGCTGTGCGTTAGTTCCCAAATGTGGTCTTTACAAGCCTGCCCTCACCATAAAGGATAAGACCATGGACAAAAACTAGTCAAATCTATTCCATAGTTTCAGTTCTCTGTAGGCTAAACCTATGCTTTAGGTTTAATTCCCACCTTCAGCTAGACTTTTATTTCAGTGGAAGCTGTGGTCTGCACAGCTGGCCTCAGATTTCCTGGGGGGGTAAGCAAAAAGGAGCCAGAGACGCTTCTGAAGTTTTCTATCCTTATCAATGTGCAATACTAAGAGTAAAACCAGGCTTCTCATAGAGCGTTGGAGAGGCCAGAAGGTCTCCGTTGCTCTGTGTGGGGTTTTATTGAGATGGATGTGGACTGCACAGCCTGGAACACGAGTTGTTTGTTTTAATTTACAAATTAAAAATAAAACCATGTTTATTTGCATCAGTTGAGGGGTCTTTTTCTCACAGCTGCTTGAAAAGTGAGCTCTAGCTGCCAAGTAAAATAAGGTTTAATGTTACAACGTGCTCTGGGAAGGGCAGAGCTGGTAATTACTCTGCAGGCAGCAAGACACTAGTAGGTACAATATATAGAAATCCATGTGAAGCGCAGAACTCGGCTGTGGCTTGTGGCAGATACGGCATTGAGCTGCAGGAAGGTGTTGCAAAGTGGCACCCACCTACAGCGAGTAACGCCTGTGACTGTGTAGGTGAGGAAGCCATCTCCTCAGGGAGGCTCTTAGGAGCAGTTCTCTCTTGCTACGCACTAGCTGCCAACCCATGTCTGGCATTCCTGTTATGGAAAGCTAGTTGGGAGGCGGCTAGAATCCCTGGTTTCCTTTTAGTCCTCTCTTGTCAAGCTTTGTGCTCTGGTGAACACTGGAAAACATGCTTGTTATGTTGGGCAGTGGTTTGCTCCGAAAAATTGATGAGGAGAAAGCTCATCTTCCCAGGTCTGCTTTCTCCTTTTGCTGTGTGGACATGTACAGTCTTTGTGAGGTCTGCGTGGGCTCGGTGTTGGGGACCGCTCTTTGCTTGCGCGATAGCCACAAGCCTGCAGGGAGGACAGTTGTCGGACAGGGATCTGGTTTTTTTCATCTCTGTTCAATGCTGATGAAGCGGTTTGCAGGGCAGTGATGGCTGGTGTGGTCTCAGCTGTGTTTCATCTGACTCATCTGGTACAGTGGAATAAATGACCAGGATCTAAATGTTGTTTCACTGTGGCTGAATCTGAAAGCCCGAATATCAGTACAAACAGTGTGGTGCTAGGTACCGTATTTATTTACAGACAGAGACTTCCCCTGCCTTTAGGGGATAAATGCAGGAAAAAGAGAGTAGGCAAGGCAGAAGAGGCTCAGAGAGGCTGGACTGTTTGACAGCTACATGCAGGGGGCAGAAATTCAAGTCAGATCTTTTGACGCCTACCAGAAAGACTGTCTTTCCTCTTGTTAATGACAAGGAAACATGGAGGAGTCTGACCGATAGCCCAGATCACATGGAGACAGTGTCCTCTCAAACTGCCAGAGGGTCTCAGGCTGGTTGTATTGACTGGACTGAATGAGAAAGGTTGTCTGCAGAGCAGCTTGCAGTTATTACCTGCATCTTGTAGCATGACAAGGCATATGCCTGTTCTGCGTTGGTGCAGCCAGAAGCCTTCTGTGGCTGGCCCTCCTCAGCTCTGGATTGCTTTGTGACCAGAATTTAACAAGGCAGTTTACAATGGCTTTGACACCATTTGGGTAGATGAAGCTGGCTCAAAAAGCATCCACCCACTTGCTAAACAATGCCTCAGGCTCTGAACACATTAAACTGTTGCTCTGCTCTGCTGCCTACATGCAGCTTTCCAGGTGGAGTTTGTTTTTGGTGTTATCCATCCCCCTTGATGGCTTGTGAACCGGCTAACTCTGACTCCACCTCCCATCTCTCCTGTCTATAATTTGTATTATAATTTTTGGGGAGCCTGCTTGTTGCAAAGTCTTGCACAGACAAAGAACGGTCTTTGTTTCAGAAAGTGTCTCTGCCCTTTCAATTGGTCAGTGAGCCAAAAACCAGGAGCAAGACTTTAATAGAAAACCAAAGGACACTGTACATATTTGTTGGAAAACTGAGTCCAGTTAAGCACTCATCTGACAGGGATGCTAAGATGGCCAGGGTTATTGCAAATTCTATCCCTGTTTTGTTTAAGAATTGGTGATTTGGTGCTGGACTTGACTCATTGGAATTGCAGAGACATGAAATTTCGGAGAAACCTTGATTTAAGTTCAGTTTGATGTGACGGAGATTCCAATTCTGAGTCAAGTTTAAAAAAAAAAACAAAACAAAACAAAAAACAAAAAAAAACCCCACCACCAAACCAACAATCATCCCACCAACAACTACTTTCTTTTTTTAACCTGAAGCATATAATCTTCCTTCGAACTCTTCTTAAGCACAGAAGGGCAAAGAGGTGGATATTGTGAGCTAGCACAATTGGTGGCAAGGATCATGCTTTTTTAGACTTTCCTAATGCAGATCAACATGTATATATGTTGAAACGTACAGTGAGTAAAGAACCAAGAGCTGTCTGCCATACTGCCACAGTTGGCTGGGAAATGGCCCAAACACAGAAAAGTTGGGGTTTTTTTGTGTTTTTTTTTTTCTTTTTTTTTTTTTTGAGAGAGAAAAAAGCTGTCTTCAAGTATGTTTGAAATAATGAAAAGAACTGATGTGCAAAGCGATGAAGAGATCTTTGAGGATCAAAAGCCTTGATTCAGTTTTGCCAATGGAACAAAACTTTTCATCTGTTCTTATGTGGACCTTAAAGTAGGGCAGAAGGGTGTAGTTTTTAAATTATTTCATTTCAAAATTTACTTTGGGCAGGGGGAAAGGGTTCTTTCTGTTTGTTCTTGCTCTTGTTATTCAGTGTCCTTAATGCCAGCCTGGCTCTGAAATGAAGGGCAGGGTCGTTCTATGAACTGGTGGTTCATTAGTCTCCTTTTGATATGTCAGAACAGTAAGGGACCCTTTTATTTTTTTTCCCCCTTTCTAGTAATGTCTGTGTTCTTAAATCAAGACATCTTCCCTCATCATGCTGCAGTGGCTGAATCTTTTTCAGAGATTCCCAAGTGGCTTGTATCAATAAAGCTAATCTTGTGCAGACAGAGCGTACAGTCAAAAGTTAGATGCAGAAGGAAGCCAAACCCAAAGGTTTTCAATGCTCCATGCAGTAAATCCTACTTCCCAGCTTTGTGTTTATTTGGAGCTGGATGCCCCCTACAAGGGTAAATCTGTTTGTTTTCCCTGGTAGCTTCTTGCCAGCAGGACCATAGAGCAAGTGCAGCCTTGGGAAGGTGCGATAAGGGAGGCTCAGAAGTGCAAATTGCTGGATTCCAGCACTGCGAGCTCATGAGCCATGTTTCTTGGGGAAGGGGTGATGGAAGTAGCAACAGAAGAAGGTGAAGGGATCTGGGGCTGCGAGAGCAAAGACGAGAGATTGGGAAGGAGAGGACAAAACTCACGAATGTCCTTGTCTTTGGGTTTCTGCAGGGGACAGTGGAAGAGCTCCCTCTTCCTGTTTCAGCCTGCTCTAACCATTGCAGAAAAAGAGCCTTCCTTGCAGGCTGGAGTGTCTCAGTGGTCCCAGCATCCTCAAGGCAGTATATTTCTTTCAGCATGCATTTGCATACTGGAGGATCCACAGGACAGCATGGATTTGCTCTATAGGTTCACCAGACCAGCTCTGCTGCATCATACACCACCACTATAGGGTTAGTTTTCGAGCATTCATGGCTGAGTTGCAGGTTTGTTGGGTTTAATGACAGAAATTGCCTCGATGGTGGAAGTTGTGTGTTGGTCCTGTCTCGTTGCAAACGAATTGGTGACAGCAGAGAAGTTATGTGTTTCTGTTGCCATTGCAGATACTTTATTGAGCAGGCATCTGGTGCCACAGCAGCACAGGTGCTTCCTGTGGCCTGGAGCTAATGTACTTCTGGTGTGTGGTTTCCTGATCTGTCCTAACTCAGGTCAGATGGTAGGTGTGCTCGAACCTATTCAGTAGGGCATTTGTGATACACTGGTTTAAAGCCTGTTCTCTCCTCTAAAATTTAGTTAGTACAAGTCATATTTTGTCACCGCATGTGCAGCAGAGATGGCAACTCCCATTGATGCTGTTACGGGAACCACAACCGTATGCTACACAAACTCTGTCATGCTCTAGTGACATACCAATAGCAATAGTGGAAACCTAAAACAACATCAGCAAAAGCTGAAAACTGTATATTCCCATGACAGAGCAACGTTGTCAGTTGCAGGCTGGAAAAGTTTTGCTGGTGAAAATTTCTAGCAAGGTGTGGACTGCGAAGTGAATTAATCTGCTTTCTTCTTTGACCTGTTTCTAGATTAGCTCCTTCTGTCTGTTCCTAGCACTCCTATGTCCATATCAGTGGCAGGAATGAAATGTCACCATTGATACAAGCCTAGTGTAAAAGTTTGTAATCACAAGCCATTTTGTGAGCAATATGATGGGTGAAAAAATTACCTCCTATGGGCTGGTGATCTCCACCCTCTTGGACTTGAAAGCAGGTATACGTAAATTTACTGCATAATTTTTATACTGCTCTAACATCATCGTAAGCATGTGTCATTTCAGCACATTATCAATTCTAATACAGTTGTGAGCAGCAAAAAAGAGTAAAGAAGACAGTCCTCGTGCCTGCCTTTGGGGTTGAGGGGTGGAGATTAGATTGTCCATGTATTATGTTTTGACAGTAGCTTCTCTCCCGGTGTTCACGTAAATAGTTATTTTTAGGAAGATCATATATTTCCCAGTAATTGTTTTGAATGCATCAAAGAGCTCACTGATATAAAGCCCGTGATTTATGGGTTCCCGCTACTTTTTAATAGCTGAACTTAAATCCTGGATTCACTGAAGCCATTTGGAAAATTGGGATTATTCCAAGCTGGAGCAAAGGGAGGGAGACTGGTATTTTGCCAAGATCAGCAGTGATTCATTCCCACATTCATGCTTAGCATCCAGTGAAGGGCAGAAGCTGGGAATGCTGTAAGGAGAGCTAGCAAGAGATTATCATGTTGAAGGTGAATCTGCCCTACTCACTCCCTCTGCTGCTAGATAAGGTCTTTTGAATGAGGAGGACCAAATTCTGTCATGTTTTTCTTTCATCCCCTCTAAAACCTGATTTATTCATAGAAGCCCCAAGCCAACTAACTCGCCTCCTTTCTGTAAGGCATAGAGAACTGAATATTGGCTGTCCTGAAGAATGTCCCCATGGGGGTGAAGGACTGGAGAATACCTCAGGATAAATATACTTTGGAAATCCCTTACAAAGAGATGTTTTAGTGACTGCTTGGAATGAAGCAATGTCTGTATCAGGTTAGCCCAGCAGTCTCTGGCAGTGTGAGTAGGAGCCCTGAGGGACCTGTAAAGGGACAGGGTGGACCCAGGACTCACTGCTGGCACATTCTGTCACGCTCCAGTGATATTTGGCCCCTGGACACCCTGAGTGAGAGGTGATCGCAGAATAAATTAAATTGGTGATAGTATAATTTAGATTAGGTGATAAATCTTGAAATAATATAAAGACTGGAAACTTGCTCTGGCCTAAGATTTACTTGGTTTTGTTTAGCCTGAGGACATTTATGCTTTTGGTGCCTGCACCAGGGTTCAGACTTCATCTCCTAGGACAAACAGCTAGACAAATAGTCGCTGATACATGGGCATGAGGAATGAAAGGGGCTGTCTGTCCATCCAGGAGCCCGTCCTCACTCTGTCCCTCTCTTGTCCGTGCAGCTCGCAGGGGCTGTGCTCCAGCTGCACATCCAGTAGCCGCGGCCATGCTTATGGGGAGAGCGAGGCTTTTACAGCAGGGCAGCTGAAATACTTCTTAGTTGTGAGTCCCTTGGGAACTGTCTTTCCTCAGAGAGATCTGTCCTTCTTGTCCTCAGGCCAGCTGACAGCGCAGTAAAATTTCTCATCGTGTTTCAGTTCTCCCAGCCCTGGGAGAGAAGCGCAGGGAGATGGTAAATGGAGCCAAGTATCCCAGCATGGTTCAGTCCCAGCAGAAAGGAAAGGACTTTTTTTTCCTCTTTTGCAGGGCAGGGGCACAGCCAAAACAGTGTTTTCTTCTTTTTCTGACGTGATCATCCCTGTTGTGTATGTTTGAACTATAATAATTCTGAGAGAACGGCTGTCGTGATCAGGAGGCAAAAATAAGCAAATTTATATTTGCGGATAAGAGGCAGTAATAAACCCCTGAATTTCCAAACACATAGAGGAGCATTGACTTCTAAATACCAGAAATTCTAAGCCCTTACCTTGCTAATTCATGTGGCATTTGGAGGGGCTGTGGACTTTTATTTCGTCCTGGTATTTGTGGTATTTCCTGCCATTAGTATAGGAAAACCCTTGTGTGGTAAATGCCGGTTTTTTCCTCCGTTGGTGGCAGCCACTGCGACTTGGGTTCATGAAAGGCAAACCATCCGTTTCAATACTGAAGGATCTCAGAGGTACCTGGGAAGGAAAATCTCATTGAGGTTGAATAAGGATTTTGGTACTGTGATTGAGTGCCAGCTGAATGGCTCTGAGCAGAATAAATCTGGTCTTGAGATCCAAGAGTCTGGGGCTTAAAATTCGTTGGGTGGTTTCAAAAGCTGTAGCTTGGAAATACTATTGATAGTAATTTTATCACAACCTCTTGAAAGTAATCTGCGTATAAAGGTTTCAGGTACAAGTGTTGGCCCTGAGTCAGTAACCCAGCCTTCAGAAATTGCTGTTTTTATTGCAGATTAAACTGTAGATTGGGACGTTTAGATTTGTAATGGAAAAATATTAGCCAACGTACTTTCTTCCCCTCCACCCTCTATCATCAGGGCATATATCAAATTGCACTATCTGGCAGGGAGTTCCAAATGTTATTTGAGAAGAGAGAGGAATGCAAGCGATGTCAGCAGAAAACAGCTGAGTAGCGGTTAAATTTCTTTGGCCTGAACCTGCTCCACAGGGAAAAAGAAACGCAACAACTGGACTTGTTTCATTTCACCCCAGCACAAACCATCCTTTGGAAACAGATGATGTTTGTGAGCAACTTTTCTACAGAAGCTGGGGTTTTGGGATGCTGCTAGGTGGACAAATCCTGTTCTGCTGTGGACACGGCAGGTCGAGCTCAACGGGGCCAGCRCTGCCTGTGATCCCCCAGTGAAAGCACTGGACCTCGCGGGCACTGGCTATTACTGTTCCCTTGTGCAGCTGGAGCCTGTCATTTTAGAGGGGCAGCTTTAGGTTGCATCTCCGTGGCCTGTTAAACTTTTTATCTACATTGGCTTTAAAGATAAAAGCCTTAAGACCTGGCTCAAGTGAACTTGCCCAGTGCTGCAAAAGAGCAGTGGAGGTGCGTGCAAGGATACTGTTAGCTGAGAAGTTGGACTGAGTTAAATGGTACCCTTAATCCCCTTGATACTGGCAGAGTCAAGTTAAAAGGTCTTCCCCACTTGGGATGAAGGCTTTGCACGTGTAGATCCTGGTTCACTTAAGGGCAACACTGTCTCTGCAGTGAAAGAGCCCTCTTCTCTGCTGGCATTTGCTTGATTGCTGAGGGAGGAAGTCACTTCTGCAGCGTCTCATGTCACAGGCTGGGGATGTGTGTTGAACTTTCGGTCCATGGAGGCTTTTAAAATAACAATGGAGCCAGCAAACAGCTAGAAACAGAATGGCTGAACAGAAGAAGAAAACTAAAGTAGATATAGCCCTTGTTTTTCTTCTGCCAGTCAGTCTACAGCGTCATCTGACTTCTTTGCCTTGCACTCCCCATTTTAGCTGGATTTTGCCTGGTTATTCACATAGCAGAGATCCACATTTTTCTTCTCATCCTCACAGCTGTCACAAGCAACAGGAGACTGCAGTCCCCTGATGTGATCCTTCTTGGGATTTGGGGTCCTTCTTGGGATCTTTCTTGTCTGACTGGGGTTTAGGGTCCCTTCCCTTGCTGTGTTCTTTAGTTTTCCCCATTTCCTGCCTCTGGACCACTCTGATGGGACAGCTTGGTCTCCCCTAGGACCAAAACCCAAGTGAGCAAGGGAAGAGGAGCTGGCCTTTCTCTGGTCCCTCCCCAGCTTTGTTACGGCTCCCAGAGGGAGATTTTCAGCAACAGCTACACAACAGTCCTATTTTTTCCTAGCCCCTGATCTTTAGGGTTGTCTCTAGCCTAAACCAGTGTCTGTGCTTCACAAATGTTTCATATTGAAATATTTTCCAGGTGTAGCGCCCAAAATGCATCAGGTACTTCGGCCTAATTCCCATGGACTTCAGTAGGATTTACGCAACTTTCCATCGCAGAAAGTGTGGACAGGCGTTAAGGTCRATTTTGGGAGATTTTGTAATTGAATGCAAGAGGAGCAAAACAGACCTAAGGAAGACATGGTTTCTGCAATCCTACTTCTATTGCAGTCGAAGGAAAGTCCCCCATTAATTTCAATAAAAGGAGAAATAAAGTATAAATCAGGAAATCAGAGGAAAATCAGAGAATTTGCCCATGAGTTCATATTTCTGAGGGATATGGAATAATTTCATAAACTGAGGAAATAGTTCTGATAGTAGAGATCTTCATTCTACACTAGAAATAGCGTGGCTGAATATTTTGGTATGTAAAATTAAATTCTTCGAAAAATTGTATGAACAGTTTTTCGTAAGTGACAGCAGGAATGACACTGATGTATTGAAACAGCGTATTCAAGATCCTAAACAAAATCCTATTTAGTGCTCTGAAYGTTTTGTCTTTGAATGTATTTCCTTTCTTCCTCAACCCAGTTGTTGGTGCGCTAGTTATATTGCCTAGTTCGGCCTTCTAAAACAGATACGTTTTTATTTGCATGCAAATTGGTAGGAGGCAGCTTGCCTGTAAATACTGTGCTAATCATTACAGTTTCCATGGTTCATCAGGACTCGGATGCCTAATTGGCTGCGGGATTGCCTATAACTCTCGATAGCCTGATTCAGAGCAATAGGAATTGTTGAATCTACATAATAAAGCGAGTGTGATGAAAGGTGAGTGCACACCTACTTTATATGTGTGTTATCATTCTCATCAAGGTCAAAGCATTTTTTTTCCTTCCAGATAATACATATTCATAGAGCCTGTGCACAACTAATGAGTCGGAAGATTAAATGGTTGTGGATTAAGAACAAACCCTACTGTTCTCCTAATTAGATTGAAAGTTACTTAGTTCATCTGATTAGAATTCTGAATTCAAACCAGCTAGCGCACTGGCACAGCACTCCTCAGCTACTTGCAAAATCTGAGCGTAAGAGTCACTGGAACAGATTAACAGTCCGTTTCATCCAGTCCCCCCAACTCTCAGAGAGGCCAGTGCCATCTCCAAAGGATGACTGGAATCCCCCCTGAATTTCCACAGGGGGAGATTGACCCAGGGCAGAGGGGCTGTGCTGCCAGGGTTAGCTAGCACATGAGATCTCCAGCCAGGATCAATTTCATGTCAGATTTTTTTTCATATTCTAGCAGGGACATTACTTCTAGTCCCTGGTAATAGGCATATTACCTAAGGTACTAAGATAAGTCCTTGCTCTTGCAACTGCCATGCATTAAAATGTCTGTCTTTTCAACACATACTAAGGTATATAATTAGCAGCCRTGACTCAAAGCAGTCCTTGCCCTAAGCCCCAAGTGTCACTGCTCTTCCCCTAAGCTTGGAAGCAGTTGTACTGGTCCCAGGGCTTGGAAAAGGCTGCAGCATCGTCAGGCTTAGAAAACCTTGGGAGACAACTGGTCAGGTCTAACAATAGGCATGAGTCAGTGGCTTTGCAGTTAGGTGATTTGATTTCCTGTTGCTCTGCTGTCTGGGCTGCTTGTTTTGGGGAACAAATCCTTATTAATGCTTTATCTATAACATCCTTGCTTCCACCGAAAGGATCCCTCTGTGCATTATTTTCCTGACTTGTGCTGTGTATCACTTCCTCCTGCTCCCCAGCCACGCAGCTGCTCCCGCTACAGCTGCCTGCGCGAGGAGTTTTGGCAGAGCTCCTTAATGAATGCTGCTCCAAGATGCTTGGCTTAACTTCATGGCACCCATGAACATTTGTCCTTTCCCTCTAATCTTCTGAATTGCAGGAGTGTTCAGTATTTGGGCTTCCTGGTTTTATTCAGGTGTAGAAAAGGGGAGAAGGGAGGGTGTCAGAGGGTCTGTTTAAATATAAAGAAAAAAAGTAATGGTTTGGGGCTACATTGCCCTAGTTCGTTCGTTCTTTTTCTTTTTTTTTTTTTTTTTTGTGAGCGTGCGTGCGTTGATTTTAACTCTTCTGTTCGAAA
>JAYKAV010000001.1:7239469-7266387 GCA_035582835.1 Phoebastria nigripes
TCAAGTTTGCCTCAGACAAAAATAAATTTCTGGCTTTTTTTTTGTGTGTGTGTGCGTGCGTTTATTTTAACTTTTCTGTTTGAAGGGTGGGAAGGGACCACAGGGTCTGACCTGTGTATTTAACGAAAAGAGAGCACCAAATGAGAGAATTTCAAGAAGTTTTCACAGGTGTATTAAAATAGCATAGGATTCCTGTTTCCTTAATGAAAATGGGAGCAATGTGTATCTTTCCACAACAGATATGAAACAAAGAGAACTAAGAAATGTGTTGGCATTCAAAAGAGCAGGAAAGTAACACTGTTCCTGTCACTGTTAGAAGGTTAAAATCCTGCCTGGCAGCCTATAAACTATTTAAACGATCCTACAGAAATTCCACTTACTGAATCATCTTTGGGATTTATAGCTAAATCCTTCACCCCAATTGAAGACCCAATGTACTCACCGCCCTGCCGGAAAATACACCTTAATGAGGGGAAATTGTAAAACTGGACTGGGAAAAAAAAAAAAAAAAAGCCTTCTTCAGCAAAGAGAGGTCCTTGCTGCAGTCCTCGCTTCACATGGCCATTGAGATTATGGCAGCTGTGCTGCTGTGATCATACGTGACCTAGATTTTCCTCACAGTAGTCCTGTGCTCTCCCTGATCTTGTGTAGGCCTGAATGAATTGAATAGAAACATTTCTGGATGCTTTCAGAGAGCAATGGTATCTTTTTTTCTTCTTCGCTCTTTTTCTTCAAACCACAGCATCTGTTCCCCTTGTGGTTTTCTCCCTTTGCTCTCACGCAGTGGTTGTGAAAGAGGACAGGGCTGGCGTAGCTTTCATTTGGGTAATGGTGGATGGGGAAATCGGGGCAGGTGCGATTCCTCCTCGGTGTACTGCGACACAGCGGAGTCTAAAACTCGAGTCGGTGGATTTTAGCACTGAATGCGTACAAAGGAGGATAGGAGGGCTGTTGGGAAGATCGAGGGGTGAGACTTAYGGCATCAGGACACCCTGAGTTTCTGCACTGACCGTGGGTCTGTGCCTGGTATCCACGCTGTTGGGTACCATTCACATTAAGCTCTCCAGCCCGGGCTCAGAAATTACCCTCGTGCAAGCTCCTAATTCTCTGTGGGAAAAGAGTTGGAGAGACTCAGCTCCTGAGTGCATGCCCAAGCTCTTGTTAATGCTGTTTGGCTGGATTAGGTGTGGGCAGGAATAAGCTGGTTACATTACAGCACCCAGCAGAAAGTCTGAGACCATCCCTGGCTGCCGGTATGGAGGCTGCCGGTCCTCGGACCCGCTCTCCTCCTGAACGTGGCTTTTGACTTCTCACTTCCCACCAATACTATCTGTGTACGTGAACAAAAATCCCTCCATTTGGAGGGTCTTGGTTAAGATACTTGGAGGAAACTAGACAGATCTGGTTTGATTTCCCCAGGGGGGAGAGCAAGGCCTTGCAGCAAAAAAGGCTGAAGCAATCTGTAGGGCAGACTGCTAGTATTTCCTTCCTTCCTTCCATGCAGATCCTGCCGAGTCTGTTGAAAATTCAAGTTCCTAGGATCGGATGCAAATTTTTTTAAACTTAAACCAAGCAACTAGCACTTACAGTCAGAGTCCAGCGGAGACTTTTAGATACTGTTCTGATAGGAACAAAAATAAACACTTATTCTCTGCCTCAGTTCATATGTAAAATAAATTGTGATGATCCCATCATCTGCTTTGCAGAAAGCTGTGAGGATGACTTCTCTTTAGTGCTGTCTTCAGTTACAGAGCTGTTCTGACAGCGGCGAGTGAGTGTTACAGGTGGTGGGTGGGGGTTCCTTCCGAAATTTTTATATAACTCCAGTATTATCTGTTCCTGTGATTGACTTGACACATGAATTCAAAACAGTTGGAGCTTCTCTCCCACTCTGGTGTAGCAAACTCAATGTGAAAATGACACTTCCCCCTGGGAGCTGATAGTTTGCTGTACGGTGCATGGTGTTGGGTTCCTTTGTTCGCTGAACGTGGCACTTGGCAAGTGGTTTTTGCCACTTCAGGGTTGTCAGTTCTGTCTGGTAAAGGCCAAGATAAAGCTTCACAAAAAGCCTTTCACTCCAAACAAATCTTCTGTGTAATGTACTGACTCGATGACAAAGGAACCAGGAGCTTAGAGGTGGTTTGGATTTTTTTCCGCCCCAAAGTGTGCACTCTTCCCTTGTCATGCTTTTATTTTAATGTGGTATTTCCTACCCTGCTGTAAACACCGGGGTGGTTTTTGTCTTGTGACTCGGCAGCGCTTTGCCATGACATTCCTTTCATAACGCGTTGCTGATAGCACTAGATGTGCTGCTGGCTGCTTCCAAGGCTTATCAGAGGGTTTGTACCAAGAGCACTTAGATAATCCCATGAGGGATGCATTAGCAATAAGAAACCTGTATGAAGCACTGTTGTGATACATTTGCGACAAAGCAGTATAAAATACATGGGAACAAATCAGTGTTCCTCTAGAAAGTTGTGATTTCAATACAGCATGGTGAAGCAACATGTATAGAGTCTCCTGGTCCATTATGGCATTGTTTAAGCTGTAAAGTGACCTCAGTTACTTATCAACGGTATAGTGCCAAGGGTGCAAAGCTGGGCAGCAGCATCCGTCCTTCTGAAGCCCAGTGTGAAATGCACGTTGGTCATTATAAAAGTAACAGAAATGTGAGAAGTATTCATACCAATGAAACTTGCTTGGCTCTTGTTTTTAGTTGACGAAAACAGGCTGAATTTGTCATAGAGTTCACAAAGGTGTCTGCATACTTAAGAGATCCTCAACAGCCATGACTTGATCCATCTCAGTSGAATTTGCGGCTTTGCCTGTTGAGGTGAAGCCTCACCATTTTTCATTGAGTTTTATTCTGTTGTATTATTCCTTACACACCAACAGCATAAGGAATCAGACATGAATTCAGAATTACTGTGCTTTCAAATTATTTGCAAATGGTCTGACCGAAGTCATAAATTGATACTTTGGCTTGTTTTAACTGGCTTCTGTAACATAGAATACAAATCACAAGCCACGCAAAGATATTGGATCCCATTCTGTGCACCGTGCGTTTTCCCTGCAATTTGGCAGTTGTCTAAATGCTCAGCTCCTAATGTGGGAGGGGGGATGATAATGCATATAGGGACAAGGCAAAAGCCGTAAGTCATGTACGAACAGGAATGAAAGGAAACTTTTGTACTGAAGGGACCTCTCCTGTGTATTGTCAGGACTGTTACAACCTCCAGCTGCCAGAACAACCTTTAGGGCAGTGTGATAAATACCTAAATGTAGGAAGACAGCAGCAGTAGGCAACGAATCTGCAAAACTGGAGATAAAATACATGCAGTCCAACTGCRGATCCCATTGTAATCAATGTAGGTTGTTTCGGGGACTTAGCAGAAACCAGGATTTGACTTCACAAGACAAAATGAGAAATTTAACAGGGATGAAGAAAAGCGTTACCACGCTATTCATAACACTCCTTGTTAGAAGCTGCCGGCTTCTTCCTGCATAAAATGAAGGAAGCTACAGGTGATGGAAAAATAAATTGGTCCCTGTGGGCGCAGTGATTTTGACTATACAAGTGTATTAGAGGTGATGTCGATGTGCTATGAACTGCAGGTGAAACGGTAACAGTGGTACATGGAAACCTGGTATGTGTCAGTGATGCTGGAAAGCTGCTCAGAAATGGTCAGGGAGTAATGCCACATTTTATTCAGGCWGAGGCTAAAATAAACCCTTCCAAGAACACAGAAGTTGCTTGTTGGAAGAGTAAATGGCAGATTGCGTGAATGCTTCTGAATTTTCTGCCCCTTCTCACAGTTGTACCTCGCAATGTGGGGCTTGCTGAAGCTATAGGAGAACATTGTGGTACAATGAGGAATWGGATGTAGTTTGCTACAGGCCAAGCCAGCTCCTCATCGCTGGCTCATCTCCTTGTATCCACTTTTGAAGCACTGAGTTGTATATGGTACTGAAAAATGTCTGCAGCTTTTATAACCCCCCATACAGCTTTGGCTTCAGTCTGAAGCACAGTTACGTGGGCAGGGAGAAAATGTTCTCTGAATGAATCCATCATGAACATAGCGCCTGTCCTGTAATAGCTGGGATTGGAGAATAACAAACTAATAAACCAAAGTCTTTTATTTCTTCCCTTCTTGTAGATCGCATGTTGAAGGCTTCTGAAAAGTGCCTCTGTCTCTCAGCCACAAGCTAGTAGCAGAGACGACCTTACAGCTTGCATTAGTCAGATGTGCTGACTAAGAAATACTTGCGGGGTTTGCCTGGAAGCTCACAGCTGGGGTAGGTTTTAAATTTAATTGGGTAGGGCCAAAGTTTTTCAGTAGCTTTGTCTTGTCTAGAATAGGACTGTCTAGACCAGGATGCCTCTGATCACCCCACTGAGGCTCTCTAGTCTCATGAAGGCTTTCTGGTCTGTAGTTATCCCCGGATATTTAGCACCATGTAGCATCACAGAGCTACTGCCGTGCCCGTGTGGCCATAGAGAGCAGCTGTGACTGGGCTATGGGAACCGCACTTGCATGGTTTTGTCTGGACTTGTATGAGGTGACTGAATGGTGACAGAGAAGGGAGCAGGCTTGTCTGGAGGACCTGGGTTTGCTTTCCAAGGTGTGGAAGTCCAAGCAAAATTTGAGAGATGTGAAAGCTGCTTTCATCTCTGGCTGTGCTGCCCAGAAAGAACTGAGCGTGGCCAGATCTTGTTCGCACTGCAAGCTTCCCAGCAAGCTCAAGGTGAAAGACAGCTTTCCTCAATCCTGTCCCACAAGGATTGTGTACGATGAGCCCAGTCGTGGAAAACACCAGTGCTTGTTGATTCTATGTATGTATATATAAAAAAAAATAGAAGGTGGTCTTGCTATCTAAGATAACTTAGCACCTCTGTTCTCTGCCCCTTCAGATGGTGTCTTTTTATCTTTCCTGTGGCCAGTTTTGAGTTGACAGTTTTACATCCAAGAGGTTTTTTGTGGTCCATGGAGAGTTTTGTGAAGCTTCTCTCAGCTCTATTACAAACATGAAGGTTCTCTCTTACGATTCAGGTGCACGACGCTAATGACTAAATGGCAGAGGAGAATCGGCCTTAGGGGGTTAATTTAGTGCCTTCTTTCGAGCTACAGCATGATGCTCTTCTTTAGTAACAGGACTCTAAGCTCACCTAGTATAGTCTGTGCTCCTGATGACAGTCTGTAGGCTCAAACCAGTTTAAGGAGTAAAATGTCCCCTTCCAAGGGAGCTCAATGTATATTCATGGTGCTAGAAATCACCTGGATGCTAAAGCAGTGCTTGAATTACAACAAGAAAGACTAGAAATTTTGATCTGGCTATTCAGGTTCATATCAAACAGGCCCCATTTCAGCTATGGAAGAGAAGACTTTTCATGGCAGCCTGAAGGCCAATGAAATCACAAGAATTGCTATCCTTTTCTCCAGGCTGATTTGGTTTTGTTGTTTATTGTATTAATCATGTGCTCTACACCCCCAAATTAACGCCAGATTGACTACGCAATGAATTGCTGTTCCATTCATGAGATCCATGGTTGTGTCACATTCTGGCAGTACCAGTCTCTTCTTCCGTGGCCTCTGAACTCCTGCCTGGCTTTCCCCAGTCTTTATAAAATCATCCGCTTGTCCTGCTGGCCATATCCAACAGCTTATCCGATCCCTAAGGAGCTGATATGTTCCCTGCAAGTTACACAGCTCTCCCGTCTCTGTTCTATTCTCCTTCTTTTTTCTTCCTCACCATCTTTGCTCTGCACAAATTATACCCAGAATTGAGCAGTAGGTTTTGCATAGAGGAGAGATCACACAGGGCATATCTACCAAGTTGTTGCTTCTCCCTCAAGTTGCTTCTTTCACTGTCACTTTTTCTCCCCAAGCTCTGTAGCCCAAACTCTCCCTGGCCTCCATAGACTGAGGACAGAGATAGCAGGAGAATGCTGCCTCAGATTAGTTTTTCTCTCCAGTCTTTTTCCTGTATCTCCACATTTTCTCTGTCTGGTTTATTGCATTTGGGGACAAAGATTTTTTTGATACTGTGCAGATAATACGATGGTGAAATACAAGATTTGGTAAGTGGACCACCTGTAATCTTGTCTTCACAGCTCTTTTTCTTATACTTACATTTTGAATGTGAGATTTCGATTTGCACATTTTCCTTCCTCTGCAGCACAGCCACCCTGGTACAAAGCTTTATTGTATGTAACAGGTCCTAGAAAGTTGCTTAGATCTTTAATTCTGAGCTTAGCACAAATAATGTGGCATGAGCATTTTCAATGCTGTTCTCATTATGAAGGTAGAACTTTTCCCTGGAACTCTACAATCATTTTTAGAAAAGAATTGGGAGCAATAAGAGTGAGTGACAGCTCTCCCCTCAAACCTTTTCTATTAACTGACACGAAAGGATGCCATTTGCTTCCTTTGCAAATAAAATGTATAAAATAGTACTAGGGATACCTGAAAATAYCATGTAAAAAGTGGTAGTAAAAGGCAGCCCTGGTATCTGTTGAGAATGGATGTTGTTCTTATTCAGTCTCTGTCGTGATGAGAAACTTATCTTCCAGACCTGACTACACRACAGGCTATTTTGAGGAGATAGTCTCTTTACATTGCTTGGTTGTACAAGGCTTTTAAAAAATGTATATTGAAAGTAGGCAAAAGGATTACATTACCAAAAATCGTGCATGCAAATGAAAGCTCCTCCAATCTTGGAAAAATCTTCTTTAATATTATCTAATAAGAAATACATAACTGTGCCTATTTTTACCATCACTTGCTTTCATTTGATGACATTCAATAGTAAGATTTATTATTACCCACATGGAAAATATCCTGCCTGGGGGTGGTTGAAATAGATCCTGCAGACAAGTCATCAATCAGCTCATGTTTATCTCTTCAGAGATCAGTGATATCAGTGACAGGAACAATTTCAACCAATCCAAGGGTATTTACTGATAATAAAAGGAAATGTTCATGTGGATTTATACTGCATCTCTCACCAGAGGTCACACAACGTTTTTGCAGGAGGGCTGATTTATTGAGCCTCATTTAAAGATGAGACACGGAGGGCTGARCGGTGCCCGAGCTCCCTGCTCAGCCAGGGGCAGTAGCCCTTACCCTGACGCACGCTCTGGCCATTGCTCTCCTTCTGGAGAGGGTCTGACTTTCCTCGTAGAGGGTGGCATGCAGAGGGCTTTAAGATAATACTGGTCTCCCTGTCCCCATTGGTAACGAGTTCAGCTAAAAGGATTTAAGACTAATGCAGACAAAAAGATCTTTTACATCAGATGAATAGCATGCAAAACGATTGTCTTACATTTCTAAGAAGTGACTTGTGGCTTCTAACTTAACTCTGCTATAATTTTAAAGCAGAAGGTCTTATATTTGTGTCCCTGATAGAGAGGTTTTTCAAAATTTTATGACAACATTCAGAATATTTATAGGTATTGACTGCAGGGTTCAGGACAAAGATCTGTTGTCCTTGAGGCAAATAACAACCCTGACTTTACCTCGTATTTGCCTCTCAGTGTAATCAGTCTGGAACTAAGACTGCAATTGTTATTTAACCCGTGTATGACAGAAGTTTTCTTTCTCCCACTTTTGCTTTTTTTTCTTTGTAAAATTCAGTATTTATACTTACTGAAACAAAGAGCACTTTGAATCACAACATGAAGTGTATGTTTTTTAAAAAGTTATAAAGGGGTCTTTTTTTGTTTGATTTTTATGTTTTTGTCTAAGGAAATTTACTGGAACATTCATTTCTGTTTGAGAGGAAACTTGCTCTATGTGGACAATAAAGATGTTAAGATCAGGATGAATGTCTATGGGAGATAATAATAGTGAATAAAAAAATGCACCAGTCCAGTACTCATATTTTCCAGGAACTGCAAGAACTCAGTTCTGGGTTGTGTTTTAAATCTAAGCCCCATTGTTCCTGACTGGGTTCTGAGTCTGTCAGAAAGACAACTTCTTTGTTCCTTTGAGCAGCTTCAATCTGAAGCATTTGGACCGGTTTAATATTTTAAGCAAAATTTTTAAGATGTACATGTATTTTCATTCTTCCAGCTTTAGAATGTAAAGCAAAGCATCTTTTTACTATTTCCTGTTGAACATGAGCAGAGTACGTTGACACCGGCAAAAGTAATTTGACCTACGATGAGCCTGTGTGTGGGATGGCCAGCAGTTATCAATGGTACGTGATACGTGCCATTAATATATTGCTCCTCTTATGCCAGGGAACATGCCTTGTGAGGCAACACAGCACTAGCGAGTGCTTCACCTCAGGCATCCTGATAGCCTGGCGTATGTGTTGTGGCGATGCTGACTGTACAGGCTGACATGATTTGTTCTCCCAAGAGATACAAGGTGGGTGAGAACATTTTTTTCCTGTTGATGCTGTTGCACTTGGTAGCAATAATCATACACTTGCAGTGTCAGGACCAGAATGTAGTTGTGCCCTTTTACAGGTGAATGCCCTAGGCTGGCGGTACGGAGTTATTTTTTCTTCCTTTCTTTTCTTTCTCAGTCAATATGTTTGGTTGGGTTTTTTTTTTGTTTTTTTGTTTTTTTTTTACAAAGCAAATGGTACTTCAGCTGTGAAGCACTGAGGGTGAGCCACCCTCTGATGCTTTGGCATTTACCCTGGGTGCATGCAGGAGCCTGGGAAGCTGCTTCCCGTTCACAGACAGGATTTGTCAGTGGGTAAAGTTACTCTCCTTGTAAGAAAAGTTATTTGGAGATGCTGTTGCTCATCCTTTTAACGCCCACCAGTTAAACTTCTTCCCTTTCAAAATGCCCACGGAAGGTTTCCTGGCCCAGCCCAGCACCGTGCACCTTTTGCCTCTGTGGCTGTGCTTGTTCTCCAGCGTTGCATCACGTGTGAAACAGTCTTTCATACCAAGAACTACAAGAGTCCTCGATTCCTGTGTCACACTGCATTTGTAAGCCTGACTCTGCTATTGACAGATTGCTGGTCTGTGAGACGGCTGTGACAATACAACCTGGCAAATATTAGCCTGGAAAATACTCAGGAGCTTGTTGCCATTAGCAAACCTGGGGTCCGTGAGAGGTCGTTGTCAGCAGCGTGCGGGGCGAAGCCATCCAGTACAATCGTGTTAGTGCTAGCATGGAGCATGAACTCCTGAGAGGGGGACTTGGCGCTGGCTTATTCTCAAGGGCAATTGTTGGAGCAGCTTGTGAACAGGCAGCTTGCCAGCTAGACGGGCATAGCTGTGGACAGCTAATAGACCGTGTGTGCGCGCAGGGAAGGCAAGATGCACAGCTGGGAAATGGGAAAGAGATTTCTATAAACTTCTGCTCTGGGGGGTAAGAGTACATTCAGGCGATGCCAATCCATGGAGGAGTAAAGAAATGATTTCTGGCAGCTAAGACAGGTTCTTGGTCCGGCTGAATCTGACAGAATGCTGTGGGGGAGAACTGGAGATGTCACGGTTAATGAGTATGGAAATTATATGAGTAGCTTGGCCATCTAGGTTTTAAATGTTGTCAATCTATAACATGCAATACTTCAGTCTAACAGTTTAAGGCATAAAAGCAGGCAGCGTCTCTGTAATGAGTCAGTATCTATAGACAGCAAGCTGTTGACAGCAAAGCAGAAATCTTGGCTTCTCATCTCAACAAGTTAAGTTTAAATTAATCAAAAAAGATGGTGGGCAGGAGAGGAAGAGGGGTTGTTTTCTTTTGTTTTCACATCTTTGACTCACCTGACAAACTGAATTCCCCTGATTTTTCTGTCTCCCTGCTAGGCCCGCAGGAGCATTGTCTTAATCCCTCTCTTCCCAGCTGTGTGCACTCAAGCTCATGAGCTATGCAGTGACCCTCTTGCCCAGCTCATCTTTGCATCCTGGAGTGTATTTAGAATCTGCGCCACAAATGCTGGGATAAGGCAAAACTTGTTTACTGTAAACACACTGCCACCCAATTATCCCAGCAAGGGATAATTACCAAAACTCCAAGACGAAGGTGTTGCGTATCTTTTCACTGGTGTATGGAAAGGATCCTCTTCAAGTCTAATGAGTCTGTGGCTGTTGTGGACATCCAAGCGGGCCTTGCTGTCTCCAGAAGAGACAGAAAGTGGCTCTGGGAAGGCAGAGTGTGGAATCTGACGCTACTGTGTAACTGAGGAAAAAGAGGCCATATGCATTATTTATGAGCAGAAGGCTGGGCTTAATGTTAACGAGTGAGAAGAAAGTGGCTTCAGAACCCAGGCTTTCTGCTCTTCCCTGTAAGAAAGGCTTCTGTTTTAAATCACTTGCATTTTAGAGCAGGAGGGAGACAGAGCTGTTATTTATACCGTGCCTTATTTCATGTGCGTGGTGGTGTACAAGATTGAGGGAGAGGCAGGGATTGCCCCAAGGAGTGCACTGTCTGTTCACTCAAGCTGTGGCAAAGATGTGTCATGCATGCTGCCCTGTAACTAGCTAATCCCAATCAGCTCCAGGCAAAAGATTTCATTGCAAGAGAGAAGCAAGCAGAATTGCTACCCGTTTGGCATTTCCATTGGGCAGGGACAGTTTTAAAAAGCTGAGGAATTTTCTCTGAATCACTCTGTCCACCAGATGCCCTCTCCTTGCAACCGCTGTCCAGCTTTGGGGTTGGATGAGCTGATCTTGTGGCTTTTGTCCTCTTACGGATCCCCCACCAGCAGGGTCTGTCCTGTCTGGTGTTGGGGGTATGCGCTGGAACTGGCATGAACGGTCCAGCTCAGGCTGTTGCAAAGTCTCACTGCAAAGTTGCACAAATGTGCTGGGGTTTTGGTTTTTAGCTGCTTTCTGATGATTTTCTAGAGAAACCAGGCCTGGCTGGCTAATGTCAAGTTTTGCTCTTAATGATGGCAACGTGTGATTATTGCCAGCAAAAGTCGTTACTCAGCAAATGTTGCAGTTACTGTCTGCATGGCAGTCACACCTAGAAGCCCCAAGCAGAGCTTGAACTCTCGCTGGACCTCTTTCCAGATAAGCACATCCATTAAAGACCCCACCACAAAGGGGTAAGGGCTCTTCCTCCCGCTCCCCCCAGCAGACGTAAATGACACTTGCTGCTGGTGGCTGCTAACTGTAGCCCTGCTGGGGTTGGAGCCTGTGGTTGGTATGTTTGTGTTGCAAATCTGGCACCCAGCACTAATCCATGAGTTTGTATTTCCAAAAGTTGCATCCTGTTACTTTCTGGAGGTCCCAAAAGGTAAAAAAAAAAAAAACAAAAAAAAAAAACCCACTTTCTTCCCCTTGTAAAGGCCACTAGCCTCTCCTGTCACCATTTCTGCATTACAGCCGCTTGTCCCTCCTATGGCACATAAAATCCAGGTGCTTTTTTGCTTCCTGACTGCTTCCTGGTGTGATCCCGAGGAGCCAGTACTTCATTTCTGGGAAGGAAATTAGCCCAGTGGGGTAAGATGAGAATAACTAGGCCTCTGTAAAAGTCAGGAAGCAAAAAGTGAACACCATTGCACTAGAACCGATGGGGGGAAAAGTACTCTGTTCCTTGATTTCTAACACTGGCTCATTGATTCTTCTCTTGGTTCAATCAGCAGTTACAGCTTCTGCTTAATCCAGGTTCATAACTACTTAGTGGAGTGGGTTTGTAACAGAAATACCCCTGAGAAATCATAACAATGGGGTGGGGGGGGGAGCTGAAGAATACTGGGATCTTACCTGTGGCCCAGAACAAATGTATTAGAGCAGGGAATTGCTGTTTCTAATAAGCCTCACCTGAAAGTCACTTTGCAGACAGGTTTGTGGCTGCACAGCTTGCGTGCGTGTCCAGAGGGGCCAGGAGACATACACCTGAGCGGTGAAAACGAATAGCACTTTTTTCTAATATGAAAACAGGATTACTGTTAAGTTTTCCCTATGCTCAAGCTTACTATAGCAAAGAAGGTAATGGCAGGAAGGACTAATGCATAAGGATGATTTTTGTAAAGGTGGGATTGGAATAGGAGAGGCTGGAGGTGAGGCAGAGCGATGGGGGATGGAGGCAGCCTGTGTGGGGACTGGTGAGTCATGCATCCTCCAGCAAGAAGCACTGACTCATTGGGAAGATGATCACTGCTGCTCCCTTTCTGCTAAGAGTGAGGAATAGTCAATTGATACTCAACTTTACTCTGCAAGCTCCCCGGTTAGAGAGTGAGATGTGAAAGGGAAGAAGCTGGAGATCATGGAAAACTGAAGTGAGAGGCAAAGGTGAACCCTGGCAAGCGCAGCCGGAGTGTCTGGCGTTTCAGCCGAGGATCCCTGCAGCAGCTGGAGGGGAGAATGCCCTGGTGCATGGGTTGGATGTGGAGCAGCGGTTCAGCTCCTACAGCCAGGCTGTGCACCAGAGTCTTCAATACCTGTTTGTGTTCCCTCCGCCGCAGGGTCGAGGCTCTGGTGCTCTCAGCACTGCTGCTCCCAACAAGGCACAGAAAGTCCTTGGAGCCAGACTTCGTAGCATGCCACCTGGGAGAGGTGCCATCCACCTCCACTGTGGATTCAAGTTAAGTACAATCAATGGGAGTGTGGTTCTGATGCTTGTTATCTCCTGTCCAGCTCTGGACATCTTAACAGATAAGGAGAGCCATCACTTAATCTGCAGTATCAGCAGATTTCTAAAAGATAATGCATCTTTTTATTACTTGTGTACACAGGAGAGTAATTCTGCATGGCTGAGGAAAGGGACCCGAGGGCCACATGGTTTCTTCCTCTGAGAAGGGAGGAAAGAAAATGTCTAAAAAGAATCCAAAATGACCATAAAAGCTGATTTGCACTCAGATTGTTACAGCTTGAAAGAGATTTCTTACGAGCGAAGTGTAAAGAGTACACAATGTGGTGGTGTAATTATTTTCAAAGCAGCGAATGACTCCGAGTGTGTTCGTGCAGCGAGCGTTGAGGGCAGGGGCTGTAACTGCAGAGTACAGCCAGTCCCCGACTCTGGGATCAGAAAATGTGATAGCAATTGCAAGTCAGTGCTGCAATTTTCTTTCGCTTTACAAGTTTTATGTTGGTAATGTGAAGTAATTAATGAACCAGAGCAGTGCTGCAGAGGGGGAATAATTTTAATGCTCTTTTTAAAGATGCTACTAAATCAATGGGGCAGTTTAAAAAGGAATGATAGCCTGGAGATTAGGAAACTTAATATGAGAAATTAGGCAGGGTTTTGAGGGTGATTGAATCTCAAGTAGGCAGGTACTTTGTGATCCGCTGTGCGGGCATTTGTATGTTTGGCATACACTGGCAAAGGCAGAACTTGCTGACTTTTAGGTCTAACTAGTCAGACTCTGCAATCTTGGTCAGAACTAAAGATCTCCGGGACTTGGAAAAGGCTCTGAGAGATTGTAAAGCATAAGCTACGCTCCTGCTTTCCACTGTGCAGGAGCAGTATTTTTCCACTTCTGTCATAGGTCTTCTGACTACCAGCTACATAAGCGATGTCTACATGGTCTTTTGAAGGCAGATACGAGCTTACTCTGGCCGCTGTCCAAGAGAACCAGAAGCCGTGTAGCTGCAGCTAATGTGCTACATGCCCAAATTACTGTGGCCTGCTGAGAGGCAGGATATTAGCTTGGGCTCAGGGCTCTGGCCAGCTCAGACCGTGAGTAAAGCAAGTTTTCGTCTGCATGCAGAAAAAGCATGTAGACAAGGATAGCCAACTTGCATAGGATTTGGAAAGCCATTTTTATTATCAGTTAGGGCAGGTTAGCTGACCCCGTGAAGATCAGGCAGATGCAACTTACTGTGCATCCTGCCCCAAGCACAAAGAGCAACACCATGTGGTTGGCCTCAGAGCCAGCCAGCTTCTCAGTGGCCAAAGAAAACGGCTTTGTGGGCTTGATCCAAATTCTGTGGGCCTCCAGTTGGCTATCCCTGTTGTAGGCATACCCAGAGTTTTTCTCTTCTGTTTTGGATGGCAGTGACTCGTTATGGACAGGGAGGGTTTGAATTCAGTCTTCACTGGCTCTGTGAGTTTCTGCAGGAGCTGTATAATACGACACCTGACTGTCCACATTGAATTCTGAGCTGCGAAGGTGTACGTGCACATAAAATGTGTTTGTGCAGTCCAACTCTTAACGAAGAAGAAAGGCTGTCTCCATTTTGGATGGATATCTTTGCTGGTTTTTTCTTCCTAAAATTTTTTGTTCTCTTAATTTTGAAGACTGCTTCACTTAAGAAATTTCACCGTGTATTATTATTTAATATTAATGAAGGAAGCACTSTGTGTGTGTGTACATATATGTGCGTATGTACACATGCTATGTGTAATACAAGAAAGCAGGTATGTTTATATGTAAGTACATACACAAAATTCAGTTTTGCTTATCTTAGAATGATACATAAAGATATTAAGGATCCACGGCAAAAACTAAGAATACAATATACTGTGTACTAGGAAGTATCATGGTGCAGTGAATTGGGGACCTCTTCTACCTTTCACTCCATACATGTAGCCCCCCTCTCCTGCTCTTATGTTCCCCCATCTGCAACATTTCTGGAACATTAAAGCATTTTAAAAGCAGGACTTTGAGTAACTGTCTCAGTTACTGAGGATAAAACTACAATTTGAACAGGAAGAAGCTTTAATTAAAACAGACCCATCAGGTGAAATCCTGGCCCTATTAAGGTCAACGGCACAACTCTCACTGACCCTCCATGGAGTCAGGATTTTGCTCGTATCTTGTAACACTTGCCTTTTCTGCATTTGAGGCATTAGTCCTATAATGGAATAGATAAACTAAAAATAGAAAACAGTCTGACCTAAAATAGTTTGACATCCATATCATAGTGCTTATTGTCTGAGAATACATCTAAATGACATGTTCATTAATCCTGAGCTGAGGAAAATGTGATTCATTGGAAAGAATTGGGATTGTACCAATAATTCAGTACCAGAAGCTACACAGACATTGACTCAGTGTGCAATGTTTCCAGTAAAACTTTATTTGCAAGCTGTCAGATTCATGTGCCATTTTCCCAGCTACTTTGGTTCACTTCTGAGTGGCCTGGATGAAATATTCCCATCCAGTTCATGTGGGCTATCAGCTACTTTACTAAAGCAACTTTTTCCTCTGCCTTTTACTGAAAACAAAACAGTCACATCAAGTCAGGTCGCTGTGAGTGGCTTTTAAGAGAGATTGTTGGTTGCACTTAGCGCACAGCTGGGGCCAAAGTGAAGCGGTGTAAAGTGCCTGAGCTATTCGGCTGGAAATTACATCTTGTGCAGGAACCTAAATGTCAAGTTCCCCAGTCCCCCTCACAGCCAGAACTCCCAACAACTCCCCTTTTCCCATGACTCTTCTTCACTTTCCTACAGATGTAACTGTGCTTTCCTTCAGATACAATAAATCATACATGGGAATGCCACAATCTAAAGCAAAGCGAGCTGTCACCCAGGACTTCAGATGACACTTAGCCACATTAACGAGTAAACAGAGCCCACAGGAAAGACGCCTTTTGAAATGCACTGTTTGTGTCAGCAGTGCTAAAACTAACGAACCAAAACAATGAGGGGAAAAAAGGGAATCATCAGATGCACCTAAAGCTATAGGCTATAAAGTCAGATCGGTCGAGAAAAGCTCAAATACGAGCAAATCTTTGGGACAGTACATAAATTATATTTTCCATAAGCAGTAAGACAGCATATACTCCCAGTCTTGTGATGAGAGGAAAGCACTGAAAGAAAKACTAAATGTAACCATGTGAAGAGAAGGGAGCAGGAGTGAATGTGTTTCTTATTTTGGAACCTTCTCACGGCAAACAAGCAAGACTCRAGCCAAAAATCTTCAGGACACAGAAGGAAGTTGGAACAGTTACACCGCCGCATGGCTCACGAGCATACTGGCATGAAGAAAGGGATCAGCTATACATTGTTTAGRAGGAGCCACACAGAGCATGCAGTATAACATGCATCCCTAGGGCATTTGGAGGCAATGACTATCAACAGTCAGTGGAACTGGTCCAAATTTATAGCAATGTAACCGAATGATAATTTCACTCTTGATGATGGAGGAGCAAAAATGTGCACCAGAAAAAAAGAAACAACTGGTGGTAAGGTATAGAAATGGTGCTGGCGAAATGGCTCTGCTTTACTTGTTATTGCTAGTTCCCTCAATTCTGACTCTTGTAGTATACACTCTAAAACTAGTTACTCTTCCATTGAACCACTTCTGAAATAATAATCCTCTGAAGGAACCTTTCAGATCACTAACATGATGAGAGGAAAACAGTATTAGCTACAGTTCTTACATTCGTGGTTACTTCATGTTGATACAAACAAAAGTGCTTGGTCTTGAATTAACAATAGCTGTGGTTTAGGTTTTCTTCTTCCAGTGATCCCCAAATTATTCTTGCGTGCATAATTTGGTACTAGAGGCAGAATAAACATCAACTGTAATAGCTGAATTTTTAAGGTTAATATTAAGGCTACGTATATAACATTTATCTTCTGAAGAAGAAAGCATGTATACTCTGGTTGAGGGGGAAGATGAAAACCATGTCTGTGAGAGCAGTGGCTGATGGCTTAGTTCTGCATGATAAAATAAATAACTTCGATTAAGATCAAGCTCCAGTACCTCAGATGTTTGTTGTCACAGAGCAGCAGCTTGGCTGATTGGCAGCTCTGGTTTAGTCGACATGTGTTAACAGAAATTGCTCAATTTACATGGAGTACTTCAATCTGCTGTTTTAGAAGTTTCTGTCCCACATAGCCTAGCATTTCAGCTTTTGAATAAATGGAGGACTTGTGAGGGTCATTAAAGAAATTGCTAAAGCTTCTGCAAATGCTATAGGCCAGATTGCTGACTGAGATGCATAGCATGCACGTGTCACTGCAGATACTTCCCAGATAATGGTACTGATTGAGATTTTAATCTGGACAAAGTGCTGGAGGCAACTGTCTTTCCAACACTCAATTATCCTGATAATAATACGCTTATTTTTTTCCTGTGTTCAAAATGTGTGGTCTGCTGCAACTGTGCAGTGTGTGTACGGTGCTGTTTGGAGTGTGTGTGGGGGGGGAACTGAACAAAATTCATGCCACGGCAAAGGGCACTTACAGCACGTCCGTAGCTTGGAGGACAATGTATTTTTACCTTGGATGGATGAGCCAAGTAACCACTATGAGAAAGGGCTGCATTTCTTCCCACAGGCTGCAGGACGACTCCTTACTGGTTCTCAGCAGCCACATAGGAATAAATTTGAAGCACAGCCTGCTACTAGGACTACGTAGTATGTTGTAGGGGCGAGACTATCATTTTATTGTGCATATGCATCTTGTACCCTCCCTAGTGGGATGCTGATCCATAACAGAGTCTTCTAAAATCTCACACAACACAAAGAATTCAGACTAGTTTCCCACGGACATTCTCCATAAAAGAATTTCTTAGAAGAGAAAACTCAGCCAGGAAATGGGAACTAGGGGGCCAAATTCCTTCCTTCAAGTCAATCTCCCATTGGTAAAGGATTTAAAAAAATTGTCCCTATATGACTAATCCCAACTATGCTTCCCTAATTTCAGTAACAGTTTCTAGAGATGAAGGGTGAGGCCATTTGAGAAAATCAAGCTTTATTTGCTTTTTATTCATTAGGGATTTTTCTGCTAGATTGAATTACTAATAACACTTGGTTTATTAAAATTTACGAAACCTACATTTACTTTTCAGTATCTATATCATCTTCTGATCCTTAATACTTTTCATCAAGCTCAAGGAATGAAAACAAATTCAGCTGTTCCATGTTTGTTCACAATCGACTTTTACCAGGATCATGTTAGCATTGTTACAAGCTTGTTATTAAATGATGGCAGAGTGCACATTTCTGAGATAACGCAGGATACCCATTCTTACCTTCAGCAGTTTACAACTGAAAACGATAAGGGTGTACCAAATCTGCTAGGAGAGCCAGAGAAGGTATTGCTGCTTTCACAGCTACCTCTGTCCCTCCCTTTATATTGTCTGCAGAGATAGCTGTGAATTTGGCTCACTTTCTTTGTTTATGTGTCCAATTGTATTTGTTGCTTGAAGTGAATGCACATGCCCTAGGCAATGCACATAAGATTTTTGGCTTTTTATGGCTAGTTGAAAGTCTTTCCATTTATGTTAGATTAAGCTGTATTGGATTTAGTTAAGCTAGTGCTGGGTGGCCACTTTTATTCTGGACTAAGAGTGATTTGTGTCAATTTACCTTAAATCCATTCCTAATTGACTTGCACTGAACTGAACTAACACCTGATTTATGCCCTCAATTATCCCATTTTAACCAACAGCTCAGGCATGCTGTCCGGTTCCAGCAACTTAACGAGTTACCGCACATCAGTTGAGGCACGGTAACTGCAGCGTGCCTTTCTTTAGCCTGCAGCAAACGTGAGGTTCAATGTGTCAGCTTAACCTCAGGGCCAAGAAAAAGAAAAGTCTAAACTGGTTTCTTCCATCTGAGACAGCCACAGGCTAAGAGCAAACACACATGGTCAATTACCACGGCTCAGTTGATGCACGGTAAGTTGTCAAGCATGTCAGTACGTGAATGAGATCAGTCATTCATGTATTCAGACCCTGAAAGTATCATTTTAAACTGGTGTTACATAAACAAGTGCAACTATGGATATGGACACATGGACAAATTAGTGTGGGGATAACAAGTCTTTATGTGTCAGTTTTTTCCATATGCATACCTGCCTGAAATGCTAGGTGATTTGAGGTAGCCTCGTCCTCTTTTACCCAGGGGGAAGGTATAGCTAAGGCATGGTAAATTCAGAGCCTGGCTTCCATTGCAGTTATGGTTTTAACCTAGTTTAGAACAGTTCAGTTTGGCTAAAGTGTAATAAAACAGATTTAAACCACTTCTACACCAGTTAAGCTCTACCTATTGCGTATTTTACTCTTTGCTTAGGTGGCGCAGTTTTGCAGGTCAAATCTTTGAATAAGTAAGAGACTTTCCATTGACTTTATAGAGCAGTATTTTACGGAGAAGTTTGAGGACCCTTCATTTTAGAGTCTAATTTAAAGATGAACTTGCATCTTTCTTAAAAACTATTGAAAAAACAAACCCCAAGACAAACAATAAAAGAAACCCAACAATCCCAATCTTTCAGCTTTTCCTCCCAGATAACACTAGTTTTCTTACTCCACCCTGTGGGAGAGCTAAGAAGAAATTTGCTTCTTTCCAATGAGGAACACAACAGGATTTGCTAAACTGAAATTAAAGATACAAAAGTTCCAAACCGAGGGTGAGTCTGGACCCTTTCAAACTATGACTGGGGCCAATGAAACACAGGATCAAACACCAAAACTTTGGATGTTTTTCCTTTTTATTCAGTAACTTGAACTCAATCTCAGTTTTAATCTTTCTCTAYTTCCATATAATGAAAGACAAGACCTTTGATTAGGTTACGTGAGATCACACGGATTGATTCACCACATGGCTGCAGGACCAGGAATTATTATCTTGGCTAACAYGGACACATTTTGAACACTGCTTCTCACTCTGCTATCAGCCACCGCCACCTCTGCAGTAATGTGACAGCAAGCGAAAAAGGATGGGAAGGCGATAAAGTTTGCCCACGCAAGTAGAAAAGAACTTTCTGTCCAAAGCCAGCTGGCTTGGCTTGGAAATGAAATGGCATTTTAGCGCGAGGTGACCTGTTTACGTGTGTATCAGAGCTTTGTCTCAAAACACTTGTCCTAGATGCAACAGCAGGGTCTGTGAAGTAGTTTATCATCACGTAACCACAGAAAACAGGTGAGCTGTCTCAGTGCCAGTTTGTCTTCTAAACTGTTTGACAGATGAGAAGCCATCCTCGGAGATTGCAACAAATGTGCTGCCGCATTTCATGGTTAGAACTGAGCGTATTTTTAGTAAAGGGTTGAGAAAGTATGCAATAATCCTAAATCACAGCCAAGAAAACCATAAACCCCTTAACAAATGCCTGTTCAGATACAGAACTCGGAAACGCACACCAGTTGATCCACGTTAACACTCTGGTTAAATTTTTAAGGCTTGTTTTCCAAACTAAAGCAAACCTCCAACAGAGGATCAATGGCATTTTTGCCTTTACCTGAAAGGGCCAGAGGGAGCTGGGAAGCTGATGTCCGATATTTATCCTGTGGGACAAAGACCAATCATCCTACGTGTACCCCCAAAGAAAGCAATGGGAAATACACCAACAACATATTTGTACTCGGGAGTCTGGACACCATTATAAAAAACCCAAAATGCACCTTGTAAACTGCCCAAGTTTAAGAATTAAACTTTATTTCATAAGTTAACTGCTTTAAAAGTTTCTTTGTTATGCCTTGTACATTATGACAGATCATGCAGAGCCATCGTGGACTCTGTATATGAAGCTTACACGATCAGGGCAATAAAATGTGCCTWTTTGTATGTGCAGTTGGTCAGTGGAGTTTACAGTGAAGCAGATAAAATGCAGGAAAAATAACGCTTAAACTTACGTTTTAAGAGCAGCGCTAGCTGATTGCAGTGGCAGCTGAGGGTGCTCTGCACAAGTCAGGAGCAACTTATCTGGCTTTTAAGAGTTCCATGAGTCTTTTGTCACTTGAAGAGGCCCCATCAACTTCAAATCTACTTTTTATAAAGTAGTTCAAAGACTTTTCAGGTATTATGGTCTCCTATATCTATTTCTGTCCCTTTTGTTTCCTAACAGCATGGCATACTGACCACACATACTGCCGTCAAATATAGAAATTAAACTTACAGAAAAAAGGAGACATTTTCTCTTTAATCTCTTGGAAAATTTTCCAGACTAAAGCATAGTTCTTAAATTGATAATATCCCTTTAAGAATTTATTTGCCAGGTAATGTTAGAAGAAAAAAGACTTTAAGGTCAGTTTGAACATTAAAAAGACCCCCTTTTAAATCAATTTCAAATCTATATTAGAGATAATGGCAAGCAGTGTTTGAACAGCTCTCCAAATGATAAAGTATATTCTACACCTTAAAAATGCAAATAACTTTAAAATCCTTTTAAGTGATTTCTAGCTCTTTGGAAAAAGGGCAAAGTCTATCCTAAGAAAGTCTTTGTTGCATAAAAATAACAAAAATAGTTTAGTGTTGCAATATATGACAGTCATAATATGTATAAAGCTACAAAATTATTAACAGATGAAGTTTTTGAATAATGTGGTAAATATGATTGTTTTTTTAGAGGGGTGAAAGAATACAATACCATCAGAAGAGAAAAGTATATTTTAATAACGAAAATATTGAACATAACTATTTTTCTTTAGATCTGCTAAGCAATCTGTGTGTTCTCTATAAGATGTCAAACTATACTGTTCATATGTACACTTTGCTCTCTCTATAAATATACATGTGCATGACACATTTCTAAAAGCAGTAAATTGAGTGCTGGGGAAATACAGAAACAATGAAGTTCCTAAGAGAGGCTTATTTTTTCAAGTTATTAAAAGAAGGTGGCAAGCATTCATGAGGATATGAAAATTTAAAGCCGTCTGCAGGAAACTCTGAAAACCTCTGGTTAAGGCTGCTGCCAAAAAATCTCAGCTATGTTATGTCAGAATGTTTAATTGCAAGCTGCAGTTTTAATGAATGGAAAGATATGGCAAAAGCAGGAAGTTTCTGAAGCAACATAGAGCAACCATGAAAATAAAATACCAAAGGTTGTAATCTTGAATGCTGTTGGAAGCAGGAATTTCCATCCACGCTCTGACTCCTTTTCCTACTGTGCAGAATTTCCCAGCTGTCTGGTTAAGGGGAGAGGTAAGCTGTTCTGGATATAATCTCCTGGGCTCAAGGCAGCACTTGTTATGTCTATGTGAAGAAGTCAACTTCTTTGCATTTGTCATTATGGGTGTTTACAGAAATGCAGCTCAGGAATAAGGGGAGGAAAGGCAAATGTCAGAGTGCATTAAATAATGTATTTTCTTTACTTTCCAAGAAGCTTGCTCACAGCATGATGTTACTATTTATATCAACCTAGCTGTTGGTTCATGTTAACATGCAGAATGGTGAGAAAATCCCAGCAGAAGAGCGTGAATCCCAGAGAGACTTGTGTTCTGTCATTGTGAGGACCTATAAAATATCACAAATTTTGCTGAGGTATGGATCAGGCGTGCAGTCAGTGAGGCATGCAATACAAATATTTCCCGTGTTGATTCTCCAGTATTAGAAGGCCAACAGGAAAACAAAATGAAAAGTGCCAAATGCTGCAACAGGCAACTTCAGATAACTGAGCTTGAACCCCTGGCTGGAAAAGTTTGAAAGAGAACTTTTACCTGTAACTCAAAACTAGCAAATATACTGTACACCCACATTACAGCATTCTTAGACAAGCTGTGTCTGATCTAATCTTATGTACCTTGGCCACAAGTTCTGGAAAAACAAATATTCCCAAGGCAATCAGATTACTGAATGTACCATATAACGATGTGGAAATATTAGTGGTTTACAGAGGGCAGTTTATGGAATGGATTGAGTGAATTTAATTCATGCATTGTCCGGCAATTTGGACTTAACTAAAATAAGGAAATCTTTACTTGATTATATCTGTCTTTAGTGGAACACCAGAGCCAAATAGTAGTGTAAGAGCAATACTCCCAACCACAGACAGGGAGGTCAGGGGAGTTTGTTCCAAGCCAGCTTTCTGAGAGCAAAAGTCTGTGTCTGTACTGAAGTGGTCATTATGGGGTTAACAGGGCTACCCAAAGTGTTAATGGAAAGGAACCATTATCTGCTCCTCTCTGATTTCCTGCTCCCTCGGTGGGAGTCCCCCCTGCTCCTATCCTTTGTTTCTAATGCAAGTTCCCATCCTGAAATGCTGTGAGTACAATTTGGTTTTGTTGCAATAAGTAGTCCTTTACAAAATCTTCATTCATAGAGCATTTCCACCATTGTAAGTGAAACAATGTTAGGAATTAATCTGGCCTGCGATTTTAAGAAACCTTGTTCTTAAAAGCTTGTTCTTAGCCCCTCCTTGCCTACAAAGGATAACTTAATTGTTTGGTAAATATGCAAAAGCTACATAACATCCCCTACTCCTCTTATCTATAATTTTAAAAGTCCTGCATTTTGTTTTTTATACAACGTTCACCTTTAGAAGCATGAGGCTAAGAATTTTTCTCCAGGACGCAAGATGAAAAAGCTGATTTCTGAAATATATGGAACATTTGAAAGGAGGCCTGAGGAACAGCCATGGTATATCTCTGGAGCGTTTTGTAAGAAGGTCCTAAAGTGTAAAAGTTAATGGAGATATGATTTTGGTGGTAGTGCCTCCAAAACACCTTGAATGGGTGGGTGGAAATGCACTGCAATAGAGATGCAAGGGCAAGCTTTATTGCCGTAACAACTGGTGGATGATGACTCTATTCAACTGTGAGGTTATTTAGTTAAAATTAAGAATACTGGTGTCTTTTATTTCCATATTTTTCCTTGTAGTTGCTATTTCTCTGGGTTTATTTCTCCTTGGATATCATAGAGATTACACTGCCTGCTATTTGGCCAAGGGAAGGGATTTCAGGTAGTTCTTTTTAGTCTCTGGGTTGTACGTAAGATGGGCAGAAAGGCATTCAGCTGTTGTTCTCTTAGATCTCAAGAGTGATCCTAGCAGATGCTTGTGCTAATTTTTCACTTGTCATATTGACACTCAAGTGTGATGTTCTCTGGGGCTTTGTTATGTTGCTGCTTCTACGGTTTTATAAAGATTGTAATTTTTTTCTCTGTAGTGTGGATTTTTCTTAATCACCTACAGCTTTGCATCCTTTGGATTATCCAGGTGCATTTGGCCTTTGCAGTTGTCCTGGAAATTAAACCTAACGCAGAATGTGGCCATCAAGTCATGTAGTGATTTTAGTCATTTTGATATGTCAATTCTTCTATGATTTTATTTGTGTCACCCTCAGGGGTGATATTTTTCATTTATGCTATTGTGACATGTGAGAACATCTGTGACCTCCCTGCCACCCATTCTTTTTCACTAGCAGTCCCAAGAGGGGTCTGCAGAAGCAGATGTAGCAGCACATCATCGCGTATGGAAAACAACATCTGTAATTTCAATTGGATGCCATATTTTGCACTTCCTTTTCTCAATTGTTACATAGGGCAGTGTTTCAATTGAGGGAGGAATGCATTTCAGTGGGAAAGACGCTGCTCTATACCCCTGAACTATTGTTTGCAAGGCATATATAGAAATCCCTTGAGCAACACATGCTATGCTTGTTCTTGTAGTGCCACTGAAAAGGACAGATTAGAACCAATTATTTATCTCTTTGGCTTCCTGCTCTATTTTTGCCAGCTTAGAATAATATGATTACGTACTGAAAATAATTAATGAGTATATCCAGAAGTCCTTGCTCAGGCCTTGCTTCGGTGTCTTACTCAGACTCCCACTGACTTTTATAACTTAAATAAAGAATTCAGGATTTTATCTAACATCTTTTCAGCATATTGCTGTCATGAAAGGATTTCATGGTATTAATCATTAGATTCTAGTAATAGAGCTTACAGATATTATGGATGATAGGTATAGTGAGGAAGAAGAGAATAAACCATATTCATATAAAAATCAATGACATTTGGACTGTTCGTGTTGAGAATTGTAAGAAAACTGTATGTATTTAAATCTCTTCCTGATTATTATAGGTCAGTAACAATCAGCTTGGAAATGTGATAGTAGATGGCAATTATTTTTATTTTGTTACTTCTTTGTCTTTCACACCTCTTATAAGCTTTTTCCTAGATTCATGGTAAGAAGTGCATACYCTTACACTTCTGTTTTGAATGAAAGGTGGATGTTTCAGAAGTTGTTCAACTTATTTACTGGCCRTATATTTAAATCCCAAGTAAACTGTACATTAAAAATCCTGAACTTCAAAATTTCTGTGAGCTGTGAATTACTGCTTCCATTTGAGCTAAATGTTTGGAAACAGACAACAGAAATTTACATTAATTTTTTGGGAATGATCTTGGAGGATCTACCTTTTTCCTTCCAAAGGTGTGGTTATCACACTGTGAGTTGGGTGTTTCTGTCATCATTTCTTGCATCCTGTTTTCTAACTATTTGTGGAGCTACTTTTATGTACTCAATTAATGATATAGTCTTCCAAATATAAAGAACACCCTCTCATTTCTGTTTTCCAGAGAAAGCACCTTTGATTCTCGTGTCCTGAAGCAGAGATGTGCACTCTCCACCAGTGATTTAGTGCTTTGAAATGGCTCCCATCGTTTCACTCCGAGGCTGCGGGTATCTTGCAGGATAATCTGGAGAAGCTGTAGAGCGCAGATGATTTTTGGCAAGTATCTTTTTATCATCAAAATTTTATTTTTGGGTCATTCTTCAGCTGCTGCCTTCTGTGAAGGAGAAAGACGCCAATTTTATGTCTTTTATTATGTATTCCCAAGTAGTCTTTTCTACTTAAAGCAAAATTAATGGGTACTCTGTCAGAGATAATGTGAGGTGGAGACGGATGGAGGAGGAACGAAGGTGGGCTGTCACCCTTGCCTGAAAGTGAAGACAGAGCTCATGGCCTCATAGAGCAGTGATTTTCACAGAAAGCCAGTGAGGAAGGAAAAAAAAAAAAAGATATAGTGGGGAGGCGGTGGTGGTTTCTGTGAGGGTGACAGAGGTAGCTGGGCTGTTTGCGGGTGGTAACTGAAGTTGGTCTCCTGCGGCTCCTCCAGTGATCAGGTCTTGCAAGAGGATGAGGGACCACTTATTGAGCCTTGTTTTAATTAACTTAAGGACGTGGTTTTGGGCCCTAAGAGCAAAGCTTTGCCTTGCTGGAGAGAGGAGAACGGGGAGAAGCAGCTCTGCTGGCTGCGCGGCAGAAGCGGGGCCTTCCGCCTCTGGTTTCTCCTCCTCCTGAGGAGGGAGGCGGGCTGCGGTAGGGGGTTGCGGAGCCCTGAGATGGCGGGCGGGTGCAGGAGAGGTAGCGACCGGCTGGCACCGCGGTGGGCAGGGAGGGAGGGAGGGAGGCGGCGGGGTGGGGGCGCGGAGCCACGGCCCGCCCGCAGGCCCCGCCGCAGCCGTTGCCCCCGGCAACCCCTCGGCACGTCGCCGCTGGGCCGGGGCGCGCGCGGCCCTGCCCTACCGGGGCAGGCGCGGTGGCGCATGCGCCGCTTCTTGGTGGGGCGGGCCTGGCTACGTGCGTCACTGGCGGCGAAGCGAGGGACGGGGCAGGCCGGAGAGCGACGAAGCCTTTGTACGCATGCGCTGCCGCCAAGGTTGGGGAGGAGCGGGCACGGCCAAGGGCTTCCTTCGCAGTAGGCCCGCACACGCTCGGCTTTGATTGGCTGCGGCTTCCCTCGCCTTCTTTCTGATTGAGCGCCCCCCTGTCACTCAAGCCCTCCACGTTTCATTACGCCCCGCCCACCAACTGCTCTCCGGTTGGCGGGCGCCTCTGTTTCTTGCGGGCGCTGTGATTGGCGCTGCCGCCCCTTCACTCCGGCGCGCTGCCCTATCGGCTCGCAGCGCCGCAGGATTGGGTCGGCGGTGAAGAATGTAGACCCGGCCGCTCCCCATGGTAAAACAAAATAATCCGGCGATGCTGGATGTTCCAAGCGGGGCGCTCCCAGCCCCGCCGCCGCGCGCAGGTTCACCTCGTATTTCCCCCCGCTGCTCCCCTCGTTCCGCCCCTGCCTGGCTCCGGTGAGCGCCCTCAGCGACGTCCGAGTTGCCAGGAGAAAAGAGCGGAGGGATATTCTTGGGAGACGGCTGCGCTGCCTGAGGAGAGAGTGTGACAGAGGAAGTAGTTCCGGCCCCGATTGGGCCTTGTTTCCCAAAAATAGCGCCCAGCGGGTATCCGTGCGCCGGTGTCAGTGTCTCCTGAGGAGCCTCAGCGGGGAGGAGGCAGGAGCGGCGGCAGCGGGGAGCGAGGGAACGCGGGCGGGTGAGTGAGCGGGGGGGTGTCCCTGCTTTTGGGGGCGAGCGGGAGGGTGGGGGAGCGTTTGCTGAGCC